>JANAVB010033616.1:3643359-3745859 GCA_029216955.1 Iris pallida
CTGTCATGAGATGTTGTTCCTAGATTACTTGGTATATTGGTACATTACTCGACTTGTTACCTGTACTTGTATAGACATGGACTTGGGAGATGGCTGGCCTCCTACTCTTGAGTCACGTATCATGACGTGTCATGTCCGGATCCATATACTATTCGGGGATGGAGAGTTATTAGTGGTTGTGTGATCAAAATCCCTACTTGTTCTTCACACTTGTACATGTTACATGTTCATAGCTATACCCTCGCCTTACGACGGGTAAAGCCTGACCCTACTTGTTCATAGATTTTCATGGTGGCCGGCCTGATCCTGCTCCGTTGTACACTTGTTCATAGTCGGTCAGATGGAAAGCCTGATCCTGATTTCCAAGCCGATCACATAACGCACTAATAATTCATGGCACCTTTTTATATATTTACTTTATTACATCATATATCCTACTTAGTTCTACATTTAATACTTTTCTCACTATGTTATGATATTCAGTACTCACATCTTGTTATATATTTCCTGTTAATTTTGTCTTATATTTTATTATACAGTCTCTTATAGAATTTGTCAATTCATATGGAACTGCTGTTAGTGTTTGTACTTGCTTATTTTCCTGACAGGATACCGTTGATATATTACAGATGATTCAGAGACAGACTGCCCGACCTACTATGGGGTCGCGGCAGATGGAGACTTAGGCCAGGACTGTGACCTGGAAGTTGAGCCACTAGATTTTGTACACCTGGACTAGTATAGCTTAGTTAGGTTTACCTGGACCGCGATCCAGATAGTATTTTCAGACTGTAGTATTTTATATTATATTTTGAGTTTCTGTGATATTTTTATATCTCTGGACTTGTGTTGGATCTTGAACTCTATTCCAGTTTTTCCTTCTATCATATTTTTATTCCGTGCTATTTATCTTAGTTTGTTCTTGTGATTGAGTTATGCCATATTATACCTCCGTACGAAGATGACAGGTACCCTTATATTTTGTCTAGTTGTAGTATTTACAGACGACCTATACAGCGTTCTGCCGCCGATTCTACGGCGTAGGCTGGACGTACCCACGTACTCGTACCCCTAATCATGATGCGGGTCGTGACACTGGCTGTGTCTGTCTTCCGCTCTCCAGTATTCTGGTTCTGGGGCGTGACACGATTTAAGTGGTGCAGGTCTTGTAAATCAAGATGTGTGAGGGTTTCACTGAATAGATGTCTCAATCAGCACTCGCCTTTGATCTCCACTCGTGTCTTCTAATCTTTTCGAAATCTTGACCTGATCACATGCTTATATCCTCGATCTATCATGGTCCTTCCTTATTGTTTCCCATGTCGTTTCTTCAGCGGCATTGTTCCTGGTCCTACCGATCAGAGAGGCGGAGCACCTTCAGCGAACCAGCAGCAACCTGGAGACCAAGCCCAGCATTTAGGGTAGCCTCCAGAGTCATGCCTACCGGGGGCCAAGATCCACCAGCTCAACCTGTCTCACTCCCGTTGTAACGCCCTAGTCCTAAAATAAGTCGGACTAGGAACGTAGACATGCCAGCTGTATACATACGAATACATGGGCCTCGTATGAATACATAAGCTGTAAAATGCAGTAAACCACAACTAACTAATCTCATCCATAAAATAAATGAATAAAAGATATCATATAATGATAATGAATTGTCTTGATACAATATGTTGGGCGGAGACAAATCCACTACCAACAAGTAAAGGAAAAATACATGAAAAAAGAAATGATTTTGGCGAACGAAGTGAAGACGATCCAAGCACGATCATCCTCGAAGAAATAGAGATGATCATGGCAACGACTAGAACACCTGCGAAAGACAAGAGCACACACCTGGCGAGATAACCAGGTCCTCAGAGGGACGTAACAAGACACATAATATCATGCCAATAAAACTGAATATAAATTGCTCAAATAAATAAGTCAATTGAATTATAACATGGTCCAATACACAACATTGAACTAGCATACCATTTCCCCCAACCAAATAAGGACAGAAGATGGTAAACTAATTCACGATGACGTATCTTTCCATGCTATGAATCCAATATGGTATCCGGACCCCAACAACGTTCAATACCTTCTTATCGAAGTAGTAAGTCACACCTACAAACAAACAAGGACAAGATATGACGAACTAATCCGCAATAAGTTATTGCTCCAAGCCACGGTCAGATACAAGTACCCAAACCAAAAGTACTCGTACCTAACGAATAAAGGTACCTAACCGTTCTAAGTGAATGCAGTTTTAAGAACAGTTTATGGTCGCATGACTACCGGGTCAAGTCAAGATAATACCAATACAGTACCTCAGTAGCGAGTCACAACACCATATACTATTCCATCGAGCGAGTCTATAGCATATAGTCTACCTATCGTTCCTCAGTAGCGAGCGAGTCTACGATAGATAGGGTGGTAGTCAACTTCTAATCATGTTCTCCCCGCCCAATGCCAACTCATAACTGCTAAGTCTGCTAGCATGCAATTCTATTAGCAGTTATTTTCTAACGTACGGCTTATACGTGCTTGTGGCCAGCCAATCACGCATGTCCGAGTCCTATATGTGACTCTCAACGACGTGGTATAAATGTGTCAAGGCCTATGAATGCAACACACAAGGTGGTCTCTTAAATCTAGGTTTATTGTGTAAGAAAAATAATACATAGCAGGAAATATAACTGAACAGTAAGTTCTAATAGGTTATGCCATATATCACAGTTTATTTGCATAAAAAAAATAATGAATAATGCATGAAATATGAGCTAAATAAATAAACAACAAATGGCAAGGTGTCTTACCTGGTAGGACGCCTAATGTGCTGCAATAATCACGGTAGCACGAACTGCGACTTTGGTGCAACAACTATGCAAGGTGATCTCTGATGGTGGCCCAGACAGTTCCATTGGGTCCAGAAGGGTCAAATTAGTTTGGTTCGACATAAGGTAGTCTTAAATTGGAGAGGGAATATGAAGGATGGGCTATCAAAGGAAGTTGGAGATATGATAAATTTTAGAAAAATATTTATAATCTCTCAAAATATATTCTATGAGTTTAAATAAATACTTGAAAATAGTTATATATACAAATTTCTGAAAGTACATTTTATTAGTCCAAAAATACCTTTAGGTTATTTAGGTTGAAAATCATAATCGTATTTAGACAAAACCCTAAGTTGTAAAGGTAGGATTTTTCGTAGAAATCTATTAGTAAAAATATTTCTCAAATAAATATATAACAAAATCTAGGAAAATATTTTAGGTCAAACCTCCAAATTTGAAAATATATAGCTCTATCCTTTTAAAATAATAATACATATTCAAAAATGATAACTTAATAAAAAAATAATTAAACTAATAACCACAACCCTAATATTCATAACTAAATACTAATAATAAAAATAATGATAATAATAATAATAATAACAATGTCCACATACTGCTTTACTAGTAGTAGCCATTAAAATAATTAATAATAATAATAATACAAAAATACTAATAATATTTTTACATATACAGTACATACATACATTCTTAATACAAATGATAATAATAATAATAATTGATAGTATATATCAGTAATCATATCTTAGAAAATATTAATATTTTATACCATTTAATGAGAACATAAAATAATAAAGTAATAATTATAATAATAAATGGACAATAGGGGTCAGCTTGTTCTCGTTCAAAAGTAAAAAAATATCAAAGTTTTTAGAGGAGAGAGAGTATGTACGAGAGAGAAAGAGTCGGAGAAGAAGAGGGAAGCGGGAGAGACGAGAGAGGTGGGAGAGAGAGGAACGACAGAAGGAAGTCGGGAAAAGAGAAAAAGAGGGGCGGAGAGATAGGCGGAGGGGGCGGACGCCTCCGACGAGAAGAAGAGCGGAAGAGGAAGGGGTTTCACACCGAGCGATCGTCGGCGGAGACGGAGGCCCGGACGGTGGTGCGCGGTCGTCTCTGGCAGCGCCACTCGCAGAAAGGGGGCATCCGCCAGGGAGGTTGGCCGACGCGGTGGGTGGTCTGGGTCGGAGGCAAAATCGGGTGGCCCGTTCGCGGCGTGGTGGCCGGAGCGCGGCCCTCGCGCTGGAGGAGGAGCAGTGAAAGGCGGCGTGCGGCGGTCGCGGCACTAAAGGGAGGAGGCGATGGGTCGCAGGAGTTCGAGGGGGACGGTGGGTTCGAGGGTCAGCGGCGGACACGGACGGCGTTGGCACGCCACGGCGGTCGATCTGTCCGGCAGAGATGAGTGATTAGGTAAGGATTTTTTTTGGATTTTTGGGGATTTCTTTCTGTTGCTGATGGTGATGGTGATTTGGGCTGCCGCGGTGGTTGCCGCGGTGGTGGTGTGGTCGTGTAAAACCCCTTATAATTTAAAGGAATATTTAAATTATTTTTGGATTTTATTTAATTTTAATTTATTTTTATCTTATTTATATTATATAAAAGGACTATAGCCATGGTTGAGTTTGAATATGCAAGACGACTAGAAAGTATGGCATGCCTAGCGTAGTCGGGTGCTTTAACTAGTATGCTAGCCATGTTAGGAATGCCATGGTCATATTGTAATCTCTTGTATGTTAACCATTCAAATTATGGTACAAGTTATATTTTTATTTAATTAATTAGTTAAGAAAGCCTTTATGACTTTTTAGGAGACCCGGTTGCTCCAAACCTTCCCAAACCTCTTCCAAGCCAAACCCAACCCTATGTAGGCATGTTGGGCATTAGTAAATATTAATAATTACATTTATTTGTATTTAATTCAGATTTTGTAGTGTAATTACATAGATAGAATTAAATAGTTCTATATTAGGAAATCCTATTTTAAATCCTCCATCCAATCAACTTGCCAACTCACCAAACAGCCAAATCATGCCAAGTGGACCCCCACCATGCTAATTTTGGCCAAGCGACCCCCCTATGTCCGAATGCATCAAATTAAATAGGATTTAAATCCTAGATTGCTTAAAATTCATTTAAAGATATGTTTAAATATACCAACTTATCCCAAACCTTAACCAAATCCTAATCTTTCTCTCCCTCACCTTTGGCTGACCAAAATGCCTCTCCCTCTCCATAATTTTGGCAGCAACAAACTCTCCATAGCCTCTATACATCATCTCCTCCATTGCACATCTCTCTATCCTTCACAAAAACTCATCTCCTCCACCATACAATCCCGAAATCCCTCAAAACAAACCCTAAAAACTCCATCTCCCCCATACAATCCTCTATAGCCATTATCATCTCTCCCATACTCACCAAGAGAGGATTAGCAAGCGAGGATAGCGGAAAAGATTGGGGCTTTGGTGAAGAGAAGTCATCATCACCCTTTCCAGTAAGGATCTTTGGTAACTATCCAAATCTTTTCTTCTAAAAACTTTTGCTAAAATTCTGTAGAAAATATGTTATTATTTCTATAGAAATCATATTTTTATGGCTTTTGTTAGATATAATCATCCATAAAGGTTTCATGAAATATATGCGTAATATTCATGTGTCGGTAAGATCAAAATTAACCCCATTGTAAAGAAACTATGAGTTATTGGTGCCTATTTTCAAAACTGAATTTTATGTGTGTTAATATACATAAATTAGGATTTTTAAGTATTTTTCCACGATTTTAGCAACACAAATCTGGTCGAAAAAAATATAGGTCAAAACTAGCTAATTTCGGGTAACCGGCTGACCTAAAATGTCCCAAACTTGTAGTATAACTCAACCCTTGTACCTCTGATATTATTATATGAAATAAATTATTTTATTTCTGTTTAAAATATATTTTTTGGTTATTTTAAAAATTATGAGTCATTAACTATGTTCCGGGCGAGTTTCGGGTAGACTAGCTGACTTATTAATCAACTAGTCATAAATGTCTTTAGAAATATTAATTCTAGAATTTTAGAGATAAATCTGTAGAAAATTAGTTTAAATATTATTTTTATGATTTTTATACAATTTTTAAGTATGTTATTGAAGTAGGGGCATAACCGACTAATTAAAAGTTAGAAACCCTAAAACTGTGTTTCGATGTCTCGTGGAACCTGTGTGTGATTGTATGGATCTAAATGGTTCCACGAGAGATTGAATATAATTTTAACACATTACTTTGACTAATTAAGTCGTATCGTAAGTTTCATAAGTAGTGACTTAATTTAGTTAATTAATTATCTAGGAGCGTCGGGTTCCGGAGGCGTGGACGCGGGAGCGGCGTTTCATATTTACAGCACGGAATTAGGCAAGATACCTTGCCATTATACTGTTTATATTCAGTTGCAATTTATTACATATCACTGTTCATTTATTTTCAGTTCTTACAGTTCTTGATTTACTGTCTACTCAGTGATATTAGATGTACTTTGTTATTATCCTTTGATTGCATATGGACTTAGAGTTAAGAGACTACCCTTGTAGTGTATTGCATATACCTTGACACAGTTGTACCACGAGGATGTGTGAGATGAGTAGCATGTAGAGGTTCTTGCGTGTGGGTTGATCCCCATGTGCATGCGTTAGGGCTAACTGCTAATAGAGGCGTGTTAGGAGACTTAGCAGTTAGTAGAGGTACATGGTCGTGGATGCGACTTGACAGGTTACATTGGGTGGGGAGAACAATACCTGACGTATGGGCTTCTTTGCACTTTCCTGCTTACCTGTGCGCTCCGCCGGAGACGCAGGCTCCAGGTGCCCTCTGACGTTTTCCAGAGCGTTATGGACGTAGCCCCTTGCACATGATGCCCTCTGACGATCTTCGGACGTTACGGACGTAGGCCCCTGGTGCCCTATATGGGGACTATGCTGATCCTATTTACAGTCAGGGCTCATGCGTCGAAGGATTGTTTCTCAACTGCATGATCACTTTAGTATGGTTAGGTTACCTATTTATGTCTTGTCATTTTCTTTAATTGTGGCATAATTTTTATTCAGTATTTATATGGCATGTTTATTGTATCTTGTTACGTCCCTCTGAGGATCTGGTTATCTCGTCAGGTGCGTGCTCTTGTCCTTCGCAGGTGTTCTAGCCAAGGCCGTGATCTTATACATTCCTTCGAAGATGATTGCCCTTGGTTCGTCTTGTCATTTTTAGATATCATTTCCTTGTATATTTCTTTCTTTTAAAATAGTTGGTAGTGGATTTGTCTCCGCCCAGCTACATGTATAAATGATAAATTCTTGAGTTGATTATAATATTATTCTTTATTGTTATGGATGAGATTTAGTTATCATGATTTTACTGTATTTTACAGCTTATGTATACATACGGGGTTCCATACATTGGAGTATACTTCGTATGTATACAGCTGGCATGGATACGTACCTAGCCCTAAGTATTTTAGGACTGGGGAATTACAGGTCGGGTGGTGGTGGTTTGGTAGGGTTGGCCGGAGTTGGCCATGGTGCTAGTGAGGGGAGGCCGGTGGTGAGCCATGTAAGGGTGGCAGGAAAGAGTGGTGGCGGTGGGTTTGGGTCGAGCAGCCATGGTGACAGGGTTCGACGGAGAAGATGAGTTGGGAAGATGACCCGACGACCTGGCATCGACTGGACATGGAGTAGTTGGCGGCGATGCGAGGAGGAGGTTTTAGGGCAGTAGTGCTACACCGGATAGTGGTGATGGCGAGGCGGGAGTCGGAGGACGTGGGCAGGGTTTGGCTAAGGGTGGAGTCGATGGCGGTGATATCAGGATTCGGGTTTGGATCGAGAGGTTGTGGGGGATGTGATGGTCGGGCTCACGGTGATGGCTGTAGTCACGGGTTGGAGGCTGGGAGGAGGACACGAGCGGGGATGGGGTTTAGATTAGAAAATTTGATATATCGGTTCGGAGTTGTCGACACAGATAAATAAACATATGTGTAAAAATAATGGAATAAGAAGGTCACCCGGGGTCGGACCTGAGGCCAATCACGGCTGACACGAAAAGGATTGGACACCGACATGATGCACTCACTTTTGTGGTAGAAATTTGTGGAAGAATAATTGTGGAGAAATAATGGATGAGTACCTCTCCTTATATAGGAGGTGAAAATTCTCAGTTGGATAAGGATGTAGAAAAATTTAAATCTCCCATAGATAAATCGTATATTAATTTAAATCAAATTCAAAAATTTCAAATCCAAATCTAAATCAATTTAAATATAATTACATTCTATCTTTTAGTTTAAATCAAATAAGATAAATTAAATTTCAATATAGATATTAATTTACTATTTAAATCAATCCATGAAATCAAATCGAGATTTAAATTGCCACAATAATGTCAAAATATATTTTCCAAAATACTAATAATAATAATTTCGAAATTAATAAATATTTTTAAATATCTTTTTGAATAATAAATTATTAATATTAATAAATTTTGAAAATGGAATTATATATATGAATTCAAATTCATGTACCTCATATGCAAGGAATATTTGCATAAAAAATAGTTTTCTAAATTACCACTATTAAATAAGATAGCCTTTTATAAATAAATAAAAGTAATAAGTTTTGGCCATCTTGATGCTTTTCACAGCTTTAAGTAAAATAAAAATACAAATAATTATTATATATATTATTTTGAAACTATAAAAATAGAAAAATATTTTTCGAAAAATATGTACGCTCGCACATATTCGCACTTGTCGAGCAATTACAAAAAACAAAATTTCGCACACGACGTACAATGCAACTACGCGACGTACAAATAAAATAAAAAATAATCAGTACTAAATTTATAAAAAATATAGTAGAAATTTAGGGATTTTACATCCTACCCAACATAAAAGAATTCCGTCCTCGAAATTAAGATTAGTACGGGGTGAGAAGGCACAAAGGAGTAGCGATGAGAAAAATCAATTCACAACGTTCAACAAAAGATGCATTAGGAAATCACGATTTCAATAAATACGAAAATAATCATGGATATGGCTAACTAATGCAAGAGTGAAAATGATCAAGGGTTATATTTTAATCAAGATAACCTGCAATACGGAATTGTATGGTATCATGAGAAAATAAATTAGAGACCTAGAAGATATGATTTCTTGAGAGTAGGTTGAGAGCACGATTAAGAGAACGAATTTGATTTACTCCTAAATTAAGCGATTAGAAGGTCATGATTGTAAATATAGGACTGAGAAAAAGGACGAGTAGTTTAGGATGAAGATATAGCAACCTCGAGTGAGAATGGTCATAGTCGATAGGAAGACTAGAGGAAGTTCTATTATAACGCCTTCGTCCTTCTAAAATAGGTGAAGGTGAAAGCAATATAGAGTTTGAAGGAGGCGTTATCGAATACGAATACGTGGTTCAAAGGCAACCAAATAATTCAAAAGGAATTGCCAAGGCAGTCGCAGATGGGACTCTAGAGGGCAAGTTTAGCTATGTCTCCATCTACGTAGAACGATAGATAAAAGCAAACCAAAGTGTACTAGGTTGATCAGACCATCATGCACCGTTTCTGAGTAGACAATACGTTAGTGGAGGCCTCCAATAACATATGTCATGAACAAGCTTGATAAAGAATTGAGCTTGCAAAAACTAGGCTACATTAGCATCATTAGTCTAGATAGTAAAAATATAGGCACGTGAGATTAAGATTGAAATAAAGTAGAATTAGTTCAACTCCTTAAGTCTTTAAGTCATATCCTACGTTGGTCTATACAGTCGTCCTATAGTCTTCTTGTCCAAGTCCTTAGTTGGCTAGATGGGTTAGGGTCCTCTAGATTCTAAAATTGAAGTAAACTTGCTAATATAGGTAACAAGGACAAAGGGATTGCTTGGTCATAAGGCATTCTACCCAACTTAAAAGAATTAAACTAATGGTGTTTTGAGACAAAAGAAATATGTCCAACTAGTAGGGGTCACATGTCTCGCCTCTAGCAAACACGAAGGGAAGATAAGAATAATGATAGAAGGAATCAAGCAAGATGCAGTCGATGAGTCGAACGATAGTTCGAATATGGAATCGAGGAAAGAGGTCAAGTATGTGGATGAGATCCTAGACTTCTAATCCTATTTGTAGGCGTGCTTGGTACGGTAAAATAACCAAACAATTTATCTTGACCTGCATGGGCCACCACAAAAACATGTAACGCCCCAGTCCCAAAATAAGTAGGACTAGGAACGTAGATATGCCAGCTGTATACATACGAATACATGGGCCTCGTATGAATACATAAGCTATAAAATGCAGTAAACCACAACTAACTAATCTCATCCACAAAATAAATGAATAAAAAATATCATATAATGATAATGAATTCTCTTGATACAATATGTTGGGCGGAGACAAATCCACTACCAACAAGTAAAGAAAAAATACATGAGAAAAGAAATAATTTTGGCGAGTGAAGCGAAGACGATCCAAGCGCGATCATCCTCGAAGAAATAGAGATGATCATGGCCACGGCTAGAACACCTGCGAAAGACAAGAGCACATACCTGGCGAGATAACCAGGTCCTTAGAGGGACGTAACAAGACACATAATATCATGCCAATAAAACTGAATATAAATTGCTCAAATAAATAAGTCAATTGAATTATAACATGGTCCAATACACACCATTGAACTAGCGTACCATTCCCCCAACCAAACAAGTACAGTAGATGGTAAACTAATTCACGATTATCTTTCTATACTATAAATCCAATATGGTATCCGAACCCCAACAAGGTTCAATACCTTCTCATCGAAGTAGTAAGTCACACCTATAACCAAACAAGGACAAGATGTGACGAACTAATCCGTGACAAGTTATTGTTCCAAGCCACGGTCAGATACAAGTACCCAAACCAAAAGTACTCGTACCTAACGAATAAAGGTACCTAACCGTTCTAAGTGAATGCAGTTTTAAGAACAGTTTATGGTCGCATGACTACCGGATCAAGTCAAGATAATACCAATACAGTACCTCAGTAGCGAGTCACAACACCATATACTATTCCATCGAGCGAGTCTATAGCATATAGTCTACCTATCTTTCCTCAGTAGCGAGCGAGTCTACGATAGATAGGGTGGTAGTCAACTTCTAATCATGTTCTCCTTGCCCAATGCCAACTCATAACTGCTAAGTCTTCTAGCATGCAATTCTATTAGCAGTTATTTTCTAACGTACGGCTTATACATGCTTGTGGCCAGCCAATCACGCATGTCCAAGTCCTATATATGACTCTCAACGACGTGGTATAAATGTGTCAAGGCCTATGAATGCAACACACAAGGTGGTCTCTTAAATCTAGGTTTAATGTGTAAGAAAAATAATACATAGCAGGAAATATAACTGAACAGTAAGTTCTAATAGGTTATGCCATATATCACAGCTTATTTACATAAAAAAATAATGAATAATGCATGAAATATAAGCTAAATAAATAAACAGCAAATGGCAAGGTGTCTTACCTGGTAGGACGCCTGATGTGCTACAATAATCACGGTGGCACGAACTGCAACTTTGATGCAACAACTATGCAAGGTGATCTCTGATGGTGGTCCAGACAATTCCATTGGGTCCAGAAGGGTCAAATTAGTTTGATTCGACATAAGGTAGTCTTGAATTGGCGAGGGAATAGGAAGGATGGGCTATCGAAGGAAGTTGGAGATATGAATAATTTTTAGAAAAATATTTATAATCTCTCAAAATATATTCTATGTCTTTAAATAAATACTTGAAAATAGTTCTATATATAAATTTTTGAAAGTACATTTTGTTAGTCCAAAAATACCTTTAGGTTATTTAGGTTGAAAATCATAATCGTATTTAGACAAAACCATAAGTTGTAAAGGTGGGATTTTTCGTAGAAATCTATTAGTAAAAATATTTTTCAAATAAATATATAACAAAATCTAGGAAAATATTTTAGGTCGAACCTCCAAATTTGAAAAAATATACCTCTATCCTTTTAAAATAATAATACATATTCAAAAATGATAACTTAATAAAAAAATAATTAAAATAATAACCACATCCCTAATATTCATAACTAAATACTAATAATAAAAATAAAAATAATAATAATAATAATAATAATAATAATAATAATAACAATGTCCACATACTGCTTTACTAGTAGTAGCCATTAAAATAATTATAATAATAATCATAATAATAATAATACAAAAATACTAATAATATTTTTACATATACAGTACATACATACATTCTTAATACAAATAATAATAATAATTGATAGTATATATCAGCAATCATATCTTAAAAAATATTAATATTTTATACCATTTAATGAGAACATAAAATAATAAAGTAATAATTATAATAATAAATGGACAATAGGGGTCAGCTTGTTCTCGTTCAAAAGTAAAAATATCAAAGTTTTTAGAGGAGAGAGAGTATGCGCGAGAGAGAGAGTCGGAGAAGAAGAGGGAAACGGGGGAGACGAGAGAGGTGAGAGAGAGAGGAATGGGTGAAGGAAGTCGGGAAGAGAGGAAAAGAGAGGCGGAGAGATAGGCAGAGGAGGCGGACGTCTCCGGCGAGAGGAGGAGCAGGAGAGGAAGGGGTTTCACACCGAGCGATCGTCGACGGAGGCGAAGGTCCGGGCGGTGGCGCACGGTCGTCTCTGGCAGCGCCACTCGTAGAAAGGGGGCATCCGCCAGGGAGGTTGGCCGACGCGATGGGCGGTCCGGGTCGGAGGCGGGATCGGGTGGCCCCCTCGCGTCGTGGTGGCCGGAGCGCGGCCCTCGCGTTGGAGGAGGAGCAGTGAAAGGTGGCATGCGGCGGTCGCGGCTCCAGAGGGAGGCGGCGATGGGTCGTCGGAGTTTGTAGGGGACGGTGGGTTCGAGGGTCAGCGGCGGACACGGGCGACGTTGGCACGCCGCGGCGGTCGATCTGGCCGGTAGAGGTGAGTGATTAGGTTAGGATTTTTTTGGATTTTTGGGGATTTCTTTCTGTTGCTGATGGTGGTGGTGGTTTGGGCTGCCGCGGTGGTGGTGTGGTCGGGTGGTGGTGGTTTGGTGGGGTTGGCCGGAGTTGGCCACGGTGCTGTTGAGGGGAGGCCGGTGGTGAGCCGTGTAAGGGTGGCAGAAAAGAGTGGTAGCGGTGGGTTTGGGTCGAGCAGCCATGGTGACGGGGTTCGACGGAGAAGAGGAGTTGGGGAGATGGCGCGGCGACCTAGCATCGACTGGACATGGAGTAGTTGGCGGCGATACGAGGAGGAGGTTTTGGGGCAGTAGTGCTGTGCCGACGTGGGGTATTGCACAAGTCAGAAGGGTGCTTGTAGTGGTGATGGCGAGGCGGGAGTCGGAGGTTGGTGGGCAGGGTTTGGCTAAGGGTGGAGTCGATGGTGGTGATATCGGGATTCGGGTTTGGATCGAGAGGTTGTGGGGGATGTGATGGTTGGGCTCACGGTGTTGGCTGCAGTCGCGGGTTGGAGGCTGGGAGGAGGACACGAAAGGGGACGGGGTTTAGATTAAAAATTTTGATATATCGTGTCGGAGTTGGCGACACGGAGAAATAAATGTATGTGTAAAAATAATGGAATAAGAAGGTCACCCGGGGTCGGACCCGAGGCCAACCACGGCTGACACGGAAAGGATTGGACACCGACATGATGCACTCACTTTTGTGGTGGAAATTTGTGTAAGAATAATTGTGGAGAAATAATGGACGAGTACCTCTCCTTATATAGGAGGTGGGAATTCCCAGTTGGATAAGGATGTAGGAAAATTTAAATCTCCCATGGATAAATCGTATATTAATTTAAATCAAATTTAAAATTTTTAAATCAAAATCTAAATCAATTTAAATATAATTACATTCTATCTTTTAGTTTAAATCAAATAAGATAAATTAAATTTCAATATAGATATTAATTTACTATTTAAATCAATCCATGAAATCAAATCGAGATTTAAATTGCCAAAATAATGTCAAAATATGTTTTCTAAAATACTAATAATAATAATTTCAAAATTAATAAATATTTTTAAATATCTTTTTGAATAATAAAATATTAATATTAATAAATTTCGAAAATGGAATTATATATATGAATTCAAATTCATGTACCTCATATGCAAGGAATATTTGCATAAAAAATAGTTTTCTAAATTACCACTATTAAATAAGATAGCCTTTTATAAGTAAATAAAAGTAATAAGTTTTGGCCATCTTGATACTTTTTACAGCTTTAAGTAAAATACAAATACAAATAATTATTATATATATTATTTTGAAACTATAAAAATAGAAAAATGTTTTTCTAAAAATATGTACGCTCGCACATATTCGCACTCGTCGAACAATTACGAAAAACAAAATTTCGTACACGACGTACAATGTAACTACGCGACGTACAAATAAAAAAAAAATTATCAGTACTAAATTTATAAAAAAAATATAGTAGAAATTTAGGGGTTTTACATCCATTTTTCGTTATACGTATTTTCAGTATTTGTGTACGGATATCCAACCCGTATTTTGACTTGTCTAGCATAGCATGGCTTGGTTTGGTCTTGGTTTAACTTGGTTTAGCTTGGCTTGATTTATTTTGGTTTTTGTTAGAGATGGAGAGGATTGATATAAATATCAACCCCTTCTCTCTCTCCTCCTTTACTTTCATTTATTTTTCATTTACTTCTTCTTTCTCCATTAATTCTTCCTAGCCACCTTAGGCAAGTGTAATCTTGCTTCATGAGAGATCTCAGGTTTTATGGTTCCAAAGTTTTCATTACTTAGTTTTATGACTCTTTAGTACTTAGCACTTTTGGTTTTGGTGGATTAAATCTTGTAGATCTTAGTTTTTCTTAATTCTTGGTTTTCTTGGGTTTCGATCTATCAAACTTCATTATTTTCAAGTTTTTATTGTTCTATGTTGTAGAGAATTTGATTTTACTCAAAATAGACCTTTGAACCCGGATTTTGATTTGTTTTGAGTAATTTGTGAACTTGGGAAGTTTATGGGTTCCATGAACACAAGTTCACGGATTGGGGAAGAAGAACAGTGCTGGGTGCATAGCATTTTCATGCGCCCACAGCTACCTTCCTTTGGGCGCATAGCCATTTGTATGCGCCCAAGGCCTAATGCTCTCTGCTTGGGTGCATAGCCCTATATATGCGCCCAAGGACTCCCCTGCATAGGCGCATAGCCTCTATATGCGGCCAAGTTCACCCATGTTCTCTGTTTGGGCGCATAGTTTTCCTTATGCACCCACTTGTCATGAAAGATGGCTTCTAAACTTATCATCCAACTACACTCTGTCTCACCCATGTGGACGTATAGACCATGCACCCTGCCCCACCTATGTGGGCACATAGACCATATACCTTGCCTCACCCATGTGGGCGCATGCATATGGGCGCACAGCCCTGGGCATATGCTTTCTATGTCACCCCATTGATCCCTTGTGCTTTCTCTTGCAATTATCCATATTTGTCCCCTTGGTCCTTAGTGTGAGTTGTGACCTTGCTTGTACTTTTGCTTGACTGGTCCTATAATGTTATTATCCATGTTGCACATATACTCTGAGTTTTAAAAACACGATCTTGGTATGTCACAGACACTCTCTAATAACTCCTTGGTAGTGGCCTGTCACGCCCCAGAACCAGAATTCTGGAGAGCGGGGGACAGACATAGCCAGCTACGTACATTGAAGTGAATCCCACCTCGTAATACAGTCACGGCTGTCTAGATGCATGAGGGTTTACTACAAGCCATCAGTCTCTTATGGTCTAGAACAAGCCTAGTGTCTCAATCTCAAGCAAGCAAGTAATGTAACAAGATGGTAGATCATCAGACATACAAAGTAAGGCATCACAAACATTACATATTCAGATGATCATGAAGCTAGTCATACAAAATGCGAAGACTAGCAAGAGTTTAAGTAATACATGATCAACCCTAGGATCTGTCAATCATGTTACAGCCATTAGGCAGACAGGAATGTAAATTCAACACGATCTAACACTTGTTCGGCGGCTAAACGCCTCAATAGAATAATTTACAATAGAGTGGGAGAGCAAAATAAAATCCACTCGTTGCCAGGGTTGCGCCTAGTGTTCACCATCTGGCTGGAAGGCTGGAAGATCCTCGGGTGCTACTCTAAAATCTGGTCATACAAAACCAGCTGGATCAGACCCCAGAAAGAGCAAGTGCCACAAAGGAGGCTTCACTTAAGAACTAAAACCAGCATATTAGCACATGAGACTTAAAGTATAATAAAAGATATGAGTTAGAGAAAACAAGGTGATAAACGATAAGACAACTAAGGGACTATTCTGGTAGCCAAGTTACAACCCGTAAACCAAACGAGGACCGGGGTTGTAACCCTTCACCTGAACAGAACTTAGTCTCTAACCAATTATCGAGAAGGTAAAGTATAACAGTAATATGCTGAAATAACCATGTAGTAGTCTTGCCTAGGTAAGACTAGACTGGACTCCATCCATCAATCACGGCCAAGCAATGAGTACGGCTTGATACTTTAACTGTCACGACCCGCACCCTAGAGTGAGGGCACGAGACGTGAATACGCCCAGCCTACGCCGCAGTGTCGGCGGTAGAACGCTGTCCTAGGTCACAACATCTAACAATTATATAACTAGCAGTTTATACTCCCCGAATGGGGGTGACATAGCAATAGAAACTCAATCACAACTAAGGAAGATATAGCACGATATGAATAGAACTCAAGGAAATGAAATAGATAAAACAATAGTCTAAGATAATCCCAGCAGTACAAGTCTCAGATAAAAGAATATATACAACTGATCTCCACATAGAGTCTAACTAACATAATCCAACTACATAGATAAAAGCCTAACTATCTAGTCTAAGCAGTCGGGGGAAGGTCCTCAGCTACTACTGGATCCTCCTGAGGGTCCAGCTCACAGGTGTCATCAAGGGCTGCCCCGTAGTAAGTGTCCAGGCAAGCCTCCTTCTCGTCCTCTGTAATATTTTCAACAGGTCCAGTCAGGACAGGAGCGAGCACAGTACATCTCAACAATTCATATCAGGTTAGAAAATATAAACATGCAGTAAAGTAAGATACAAGTACTGAAAGAAATACGGTATGTAAACAGGAAGAGAACTGTAATGTAAATATCTACTATACATAAAGAACTAGCAGTAACTAGTGAGTCAGAGTACAATATGGACATGTAAATGGCATAGGAGATTCTGATAAGACACTAAGAATTAGATTCTGATAAGAAACTACTGGTGTATTATTCACATGTCCAATTCTACTCCCCCGTACCCCAATCAATACACAAGGATCTATACAGGTTATGTTATTGTACAAGATATCACATGGGGGCCCATATAGGGTACACATGATAGTATACATGGGGGCTCCGTGAACATGAGAGTACAAGATTCACAGGAGTGCACATGTAAAATAGAAGCACAGGAGTACATGATGTAAGTGAAACGCACAAGCACAATGTACCCGATGCTCCCGAGGGGGATAACATCGCATGTAGAGATCCATATAGTACCAATCCGTGTGACCAACGTGACAGTACAAGTAAAGTAATCTACTGCAGGTAATAATTCTAAGCAGGATATGAAATGATCAGATAATGTACTCGCCTGTAACTGAGTGTCCGGTATGAAACGTACTGTCCAAGGAGTGGTGTCTGGCTCCTAATCACAACAGCACAAGTCACAACAAGTCCAGAATATCAAAATGGAGTCCTACTATGCATTTTATATGATTCTAAATCAATCTAGGCCAAAGTCAACTCTTGGTCAACTTTGGTCAGCCCTAGAAGTCAAACTAGGTCCACCAAGTCTAATTAAGTCTAAACTAGGCTAACTAGGTCTAATGCTTCTATTCTAGACAACACACCAATCAAGTACTCCTTATACCTAAGCACATACACATTATATATATATAGATACAAAATTATTGAATCTATACTAAGAATACCTAGGCTAATACCATAGGTACATACATATAGGCACAAAGCATAGCACACTACTATAGGCATTCATATTCTGGGATGCATACACTAGAGCATAAAGGAAGGGGAAAACATATGTGTGTGTGTGTGTATACAATTTAGAGTGTGTGTGTCATGGCTAATAAATGTGCAGGAATTTAAATGACAGTGCATGTGACAAAACAGTGAAAGCATTATAAAACAGTGAAGAAGAAGTGTGTGCAAGGATACAATGTGTGGAAGGGTGTACAGGAGTGTTCAGGAATTTGCAAGCAGGAAATAACTCTAGTGTGTGTGTGTATAGGTGAGCTAAAACAATGTGTGCCACAGGATTGTGTTCTCAGGTATTCAACCACAGTGAAGAATGACATGCAATAAGTTCTCAGATTTTGGGAAAGAAAATCAGATCACAGGTTTTAAATCAAACCATGAAACATTGACAGGTAATTAAGAGGACCTGCGTGTATAGATATGCAGATATGTGACAGTGTTCAGTTGTGTGTAGCAGTAACTTGTGTTCAGGCAAGCAATATGCGTCAATAGTATTAAGAGAGGAACCTGTGTGTGTATGGAAAATAATCAGGAAAACAGGGAAGGGAAATGCTGTGCAGGAAAAATGATAATGTGGCAGGAGTTTAAGTGACAGTATGCAGGAAACAAAAGCAGTAAAGGATTATGATAATAGGCAATTCCACACACACAAGTAAAACTGGAAAATCTCAGATTTCTTCCAAGTTAGCACATTAGTTATTAGGAAGAAAGGAGAGGAAATCAAAACATGGTTCAACTTATAATACCAACTAGACAATCTCAGTTAACACCCAAGACTGGAACCCAATTCAGTCTTCACTTAAACTAACATACAATATATAGGAATGAAATCACATTATCTCAGTGAACTCAGGGTATAGGGGACTGGAACAACTCAGTTTAAAACCAATTTATGTATATATCAAAACTGGGATTAAGACTGATACTACACAACACCAAACATTGCAAAAATTGAATCACATATAGGCGGCATGTAGGATAACACATCTGAACTTTAGAAACATGTATTAAACAATAATTTGTAGGTTAAATAGTCTATCAAAATTCATATTCGAAAACTGTATCCAAATGGCTGATACTACATATCATTTCAGATTTGCAAGTTGGAAATTAACTAATAAAATCATATTCAAACACAACTAATGAGTTGGTAACATAATGCATATATTACATAGGTGTCCTGAACCTATTTGTGTCCAACATGATGAACACAAACGTGTCCAAACAACAAGTGTTAAAACAGTGCACTGGCACTGCACTACAGTGCACTGCCTCGTGCGTGTGTGCACGCGTGTCGTGCACACGACACAGCACGAGGTAGGCCTCGTGCTCATGCACCTGGGTACCCTTAGACTAGGGTTAAGTCTAGGTCTTCCTATCCTGTGTCCTCGTGTCTACGTGTCCCAGTTAGACGCGCGTATCAGAGCCCAACACATGAGTACACAGACTCAGTGTAAAACCAGTGTGGCGTATCGTGCACCCTCGACATGACACGAGAAGTCGTGCCACTTGGGGAGTGTCATGACAGACACTACCCCACAGTGTGTGTCAAATTATTCGTGTCCACGAGTCGTGTCCAAGGAGT
This sequence comes from Iris pallida, assembly GCA_029216955.1. Taxonomy (NCBI): domain Eukaryota; kingdom Viridiplantae; phylum Streptophyta; class Magnoliopsida; order Asparagales; family Iridaceae; genus Iris; species Iris pallida. The sequence goes on from JANAVB010033616.1 coordinate 3,662,875, forward strand.
TGTGGGCCCCGAGTAGCAGGGGACTCCCACAGCAGCATGCGACGTGTGCACGCGCGTGTCCAGGCAACAAAAGCGACACAAAAGCGACACGAAACTAAAACACAAGCACAGGAAACTAGAGACAACCTCAGATCTAACATTCCTATTCAAAAATAATGGAATAAATCGATCGAAATGTCCTTTGAGGCATTTCGTCGAACACAGTGTCACTGCCACTGATACGTGTCCATAATGGATACGAAACCACCGACACAGGACACGAATCCAATACTGACCTTAGGGTGGGATCTTAGGCTTCCTATACATGAAGACTACATGGAGTTTTATGGAGAAAAGAGAGAGATACCTCAATGTGAAGTTTCAATGGAGAGGGTCCTTTGTTAGCTCCTCACTTTGATATCCCAATCCAACCAATCAATACCAAACTGAAATAAAACTCCAACAACAGCAAGTATACCAGTATTAAAAACTATTGCAATTGGTTTGAGGATTTTAGGACCTAAAATGGAATTAAAATGGATTAATGAAGACAAGAACTCACCTCCTTGAAAATAGGGCTCTTCCTAAAAAGAGGCAACCCTAGTTTTGAGAGGGATTATATAGGGTGGGATTCCCTAGAGGGATATACTTGGCCGGCCAAGTGGGTCTAGGACTAGGGTCTTGTCATTTGGTTGGGCCTTGGGCCAAGCTACAAGGCTAAAACTTAAATTGACTTATCAATGGTTCAAATCATAAGTCATGACTTATGACTTCTATTCCTCTTTGCTAAAAAGACTTAAACCAAGCGCTAGGCTAGGTTAGACTAGAGTATCTTGACCTAACCATGGTCCACTAACTGGGGTTAGTTTCTAGGTTGGTCTACATGAGTCAAAATTGGCCAAAAATCAAACTAGTCCAAATAAATCCAAAATAAATTCTAAAAATTCCCATAAATTCTAATTAATACTAATAAATTTTATTATCCCAAAAATAACAATTTTACCCTCAAACTAGAAATATGGTAATGACATTAACTAACTAGGGTTATCACAAGCCAAATTACTAACAAGATGCAACTAGATGTTCCAACAGCCACAAGCCCTGCAGACTTAATCCAGGTTATCCGGTCACAAGTTAAGAGAGTTGAATTAGGTGACTTAGGGGTACAACACATAATAGTATGCTAGAAATGTGCCCTACTCGACGGCAGGCTACAAGTCCAATTAGAGCGCCCAGATAACGGGACTGCCTGTAGCTGGAAAATCTCTTCATGAACTACATGATCAATCTAGTCTTTATCCTAGTCAGATTTAGTATGAATCCCTGATCGTGATAATCAGGAATTCATGTCCTAGACATGATGCAAGATGAGACATGTAGGTTATACAAGCACAAACACCCACGGTGTCAAGACAAAAGTTACTTAGCAAGTCAAGATAGCCGTCACAACAGCATATAAAGATTATCATGTTAGATTTACTTATCAAGAGTGTGCCACGACGGGCCACTATCATGTCATGTTACTTGTCAAGGGTGCACCACGACGGGTCACTATCAAGAATCATCATATCAAGTTACTTGTTAAGAGTGCACCTTAATGGGCCACTATAGTGTCATATCCTTACATTATCATGAATGAGAAAAATTTGCATAAAAATATCTAGTAACATATTCTTGAAGCCAGGAAAAAGATCTACAACTTTCATGTTGGGAGTTGGAAGAAATTCTGGCCACAATTCAGCCAAATAGGACTTAAAACAGCCAAAATTGGTCCTATGCGTCATTCTGCGGCACTATGCAGCCTTCTGCGACACTATGCTGCACTATACAAGCCATACGGCACTATTCATCCAGCCATGCGGCACTATTCATCCAGCCATACGGAACTATTCATTCCTGCGGCTGTGGTACTATTCATTCCTACGGCTGTGGCACTATTCATTTCTGCGGTTGCGATACTATTCATGCGACACTTTTCATTCCTGCGGCTGCGGCACTATTCATTCTTGCGGCTACGGCACTATTCATTTCGACGGCTACGGCACTATTCATGCGGTACTATTTGTTCCTGCGGCTGCGGCACTATTCATCGTCCCTGCCAAATTTAGCACAAATGAACTAGAAAATGCTCAAATCTTATTTTGGCCATAACTTTTTCAAAACAAGTCGAAATCTAACTTTTCAAAGGTCCATTTTGGGTAAAATTGAATTCTCTACAACATAGAACAATCAAAACTTGAAAATAATAAAGTTTGGTAGATCAAAACCCAAGAAAATCGAAAATACAACCAACTTAGATCTACAAGAAATAAACCATGAAAATTAAAAATGTCTAGTACTAAAGTGTCTTAGAATCTCGTGAGGAAGATAATGGAACAACAAAAATAGAGTTCCTCCATGAAATAACTTGTACTTGCCTAGGACTTGGTAGGTGGGAGGAGTAAATAAAGAAGATGAAGAAGTAAATAAAGAAGTGAATGAGGAGAGAGAGAGAAGTAGTTGGGTTATATATCATCCCTCTCCATCTCAAACCAAGCCAAGCCAAGCCAAACCAAGTCAAATTGAACCAAACCGATCAATAAACCATGTCCAGATTAAACCAAGACTAGGCTAAGCAAAACAAGTCTAACTATGGTCCACCTGGTAAATGCTAAAATTTTCGTATACGCACACGAAAATATAACGGGAAACGGGAGTGACAACTCTACCCACCTTAAAAAGAATTTCATTCTCGAAATTTAATCAAGAGGCTAGAGATGTCGGGGAAAGCTATATTAATCGTAAGCAGGCTATGACTAGCAGTCAATCAAGCAATCATTCATGCAAGCAAAGAATTAAAAGCATAAGGCATAAGGAAGACATTATACCTTATGAGTCAAACAGGTGTGGATATCGCTAGCGGATATCATCCTCACGCTCCCACGTTGACTCACCCAAAGAGTGGTGACCCCAAGCAACACGGACTAAGCTAATAGTCTTGTTCTTGAGTACCTTTTTCCTTCGGTCCAATATGGATACGGGTCTTTCCTCATACGAAAGGTTGGTACCAACAACCAATTCCGAATGATCAAGGATATGACTCAGATCCGAAATATACCGTCGCAATTGGGATACATGGAATACGTCATGTACCTCACATAATGACGGCGGAAGAGCGAGACGATAGGACACATCACCTACTCGCTCAAGGATATCGAACGGCCCTATGTACCTAGGACTAAGCTTTCCCCGTACGCTGAATCGAATGACGCCACGGATAGGCGAGATCCTAAGGAACACGTGGTCGCCGACTGAAAACTCAAGGGGACGCCGATGAGAATCGGCACAATGGCGCTGGCGATCTTGGACAACTCGAAGATGATCTCTGACTTGTCTGACAACCTCGATTGTCTGCATAATTACCTCTGGACCAAGCATCTGTCTCTTACCGACATCATCCCAAGCTAAAGGTGATCTGTACTTCCTGTCATACAGTGCTTCAAAGGGTGCCGTCTGGATACTAGCCTGGAATCTGTTGTTATAGGAGAACTCCACGAGATGCATGTGATCTTCCCACGAATCATCGAAGTCGAGTGTACAAGATCGTAACATATCTTCGAGAGTCTAAATTGTGCGTTCTGACTGACCATCTGTCTGCGGATGATAAGCTGAACTGAACTTGAGACGAGTTCCCAAGCTCTCTTGAAGACTCCGCCAAAAGGGTGATGTGAATCTTGAATCTCTGTCTGATATGATACTAACTAGCACTCCATGCAATCTGACAATCTGCCTGACGTACATCTCTACTAGCTGATCAGTCGACTGACCAATTCTGAAAGGGATAAAATAAGCTACCTTGGTGAGACTGTCAACTATAACCCAGATAGCATCTCTTCCAGCTGGGGATTTAGGTAACCCAGTTACAAAATCCATGGTAATGTGCTCCCATTTTCATTCTGGGATCGGTAAAGGTTGAAAAAGTCCAGCTGGTCTCTGATATTCAGCCTTAACTTGTTGACAAACTAAACAACGAGAGACAAATCAGGCTATCTTCCTCTTCATGCCATTCCACCAGAAATGCTGATGGATGTCTCGTTACATCTTCGTGCCACCGGGATGAATTGAATACTGAGAACTGTGAGCCTCTGCCATGATTTCCTGTCTGATATCACCACTGGGTACACAAAGACGTCTTCCATGTCGGAGAGTACCATCTTCGTGGACACATTACTCTGGTCTCCGTCCTGCTACACATTCTGTCCTAAGTCACTGAAGCTTAGAATCCGTTGATTATGCCATCTTGATCCTCTCAACTATGCTGGACTGAACTTGCATGCTAGCCATCAATGCCATATTGGTAGGGAGAACTATCTCAATACCCATCTTCTGAAGATCTGCTAATAACTCTGGTTGTGCTGTTAGGAAATAAACTCCAGCTCTTCTGCTTAATGCATCTGCTACAACGTTGGCCTTCCCAGGATGATACTGCAAGTTGATGTCATAATCCACAAGTAGCTCTAGCCATCTCCTCTGACGCATATTAAGATCCTTCTAGGTAAATACATACTTCAGACTCTTATGGTCGGTAAAAATCTCCACCCGATCTCCATATAAATAATGCCTCCAAAGCTTCAATGCAAAAACTACTGCTGCTAATTCCAAGTCATGGATAGGATAATTTCTCTCATGGTCACGAAGCTGTCATGACGCATAAGCGACTACCTTACCATGCTGCATCAAGACGCTTCCCAATCCTCTGCCGGAAGCGTCATAATAGACTGAAAATCCTCCAGTCCCATCTGGAAGCGTGGGAATCGGAGCCGTCATCAATCGCTGCTTCAACTTCTCAAATGAACTCTGACACTCTGCTGTCCAAGCAAACTGTACATCCTTGCGGGTCAACTGAGTCATGGGTGCTGAAATCCAAGCGAAGTCTGATACAAACTGCCGGTAATAGCCAGCCAATCCTAAGAAACTCTGAACTTCTGCGACGGTACTGGGAACAGGCCATGACTCTATAACCACTATCTTCTGGGGGTCCACTTTCACTCCACCTCTGGTGATAATGTGACCTAAGTACGAGATATGATCGAGCCAAAACTCGTACTTACTAAACTTCGTGTACAACTGGTGCTCTCTGAGAATCTGAAGAACTACACGAAGATGCTGCTCATGATCTACCTCATTCTTACTATAGACTAAGATGTCATCTATAAATACTATTACGAACTAGTCCAAATAGGGCATAAAGATACGATTCATGAGGTCCATGAATACGGCTGGCACATTGGTTGCTCCAAATGGTATAACAAGGAACGCCCAACGCCCATTCTGGATATGAATGCTGTCTTCGGGATGTCTTGCTCTCTAACTCTGATTTGATGGTACCCTGACCGTAAGTCAATCTTCGAGAATACTGCCGCCCCTCTGAGTTGATCAAATAAATCATCTATCCTTGGTAGAGGATATCTGTTCTTGACTGTTACAGAGTTCAAGGTACGATAATCAACACATAATCTTGACGTACCATCCTTCTTTTTTACAAAAAGTATCGGGGCTCTCCAAGTTGATCTACTGGCACGAATGAATCCCTTGGTTCTGAGTTCTTCAATCATCTTGTATAAAATCTCTAACTCTGAAGGTGCCATCCTGTAGACTCTCCCGACACTGGTGCCGTCCCTGGAAGCAAATCAATGGTGAACTCTATCTCTCTCTCTAGGGGCATGCCTGGAAGCTCTTCGAGAAATACATCAGGAAACTCTTCAACAACTCTGGGAAACTGAATTACCACTGCTACTGCCATCCGCAATACTGGTGGAGAAGGCTCTACTTTGCCTCTAAAAAATGAAAACTCTGCCTTACCGGGAATACCAAAAATAATCCTGCCAATATGGTAGTCTATTCTTGCGAATTGCTCCTTCAACCAATCCATTCCTAGGACCACATCATAATCGGCCATCGGGAATTCTATCAACCTAGCGGAAAACTCTCTATCGCTAACTACGATTTGATACGAGAAAAATACTCTATCTACTCCCACAAGACCGTTACCAGTAAGTATATTGAGCCTTACTGATAATGACTCGGGCTCCAGTCCTATCCGTGTAGCAAATCATTGATGGAACTAGGGATTCCCAGGACCCTTCCTTTGGTGTGCGTATTGATCGATAGAAAGTTAAACAGATCTAATACGAGTCCTAACCCTTCATAGGCAAAAAATAGGGTTCATGAATTATACCTGCATCGGAAAGAAGACAAGTAATTTCTGGCAATCTCGAGCGGACGACCCCAAGATCTTCTGCACGTATTCCTTCCTCGAGTTGGACGTCGTGTGGGCGACGATCTCCCAACCTTTTCTTCTCTTTGGCAGCCCTCTCTTTTTCTCCTTATGTAAATCACGAATTTAGAGAAAGTTTCAGATTTCTGATCCGTAATATGGCGGCCAGAGAATAGAGGATATATATAGGCTACGGCAGGGACCATGAGGAGAAATTAGGGTTAGGCCTCCTAACGGATCTGGATATCCCATGTTCAGCCTGAACACACAATCTAGGCCCATTAACAATAGCTCGGTCCACTAATGAGTTATTGTTGCACTACCTCCCTAATCCCAAATTATGTTTATGGGCTCCTTTTATTATATGCTCGTTTGGCTCCCCATGTTAAGATATCGTATGTCCATCGATCAAATTAAGTTACTGATAACTATATTGATTCGATATCTTTTATCCTTAAGTAGTACCGTTCAACTTTATTTGTCATGTCGGATATAATCCACCTGCAGGGTTTACATGACAATCCTTATGAGCTCCTTAAATGGACATCATCAACCCAATATATCGGGACATGGATTCCATTTATAATCAACAGTCCATCATACATACAAAGTTATTACCCAATTCATAGAGGTTGTTGATCCATAATGAATCTCACTCTTTTATGAGTCAAAATAATGCACACTGCATATACATGTCTATTATTATATCCGAGTTAAGAGCACAAGCATCCATAATAACAAAGATGTTTGTTCTCTTATATAGTCAGTACAAAGAGAACAACCTCAAGTGGTCATGTTCAATGCACACAAAGTGTACTAGTATAAACCTATAGTCAAGATAGACTAATACCAGATTACACTACAACCTTTCTAATAGATTGTCCAAGTCCATCTATGTTGTGAACTATTTATTTACTCCATAGGGAACTGAAAATATAATCTTTTGTGTGACACCACATACCATATTATCTACAAAATAGAATATCAAATATTTGTATTAACACTTGCAACAAATACAATATGCAAACATTTGCCCATGTGATTCTCATTCAAAATTTAAGAAAATAAGGTTACTAAAAAAGTGATGCTTTTAGTATATAACCCTAACAATCTCCCACTTATACTTAAAGCATTACTTTTCAGTATACTGTTACAAATCTCCCACTTATACTTAAAGCCATGCTGCTACACATCTGACTCCCATTCCCTCAACATGACTATCAAAAGCCTTAGCTGGTAAGCTCTTTGTAAAGGGATCAGCTAGGTTGTCGGCTGATGTTATCTTGATCACAGCAACTTTTCCTTTCTTTACGAAATCTCGTATCAGGTGGTACTTGCGCTCAATGTATTTGCCAGTCTTATGGGCTCGTAGTTCCTTCGAGTTTGCAACTGTACCACTATTATCACAATAAAGTGTAATAGACTTAGGCAAACTAGGTACCACATCCAAGTCCAACAGAAAGTTTCTGAGCCAAACCGCTTCTTTGGCTGCCTCAGAGGCTGCCACATACTCGGCTTCTATGGTGGAATCAGCAATACATTTTTACTTGATACTCCTCCACACAATGGCTCCACCTCCCAAAGTAAACACATAACCTAAGGTAGATTTCCTGAAATCCCTATCTGACTGAAAATCTGAGTCTGTATACCCCAAGGGAACTAAACTATCTACCTGGTAAACTAGCATATACTCTTTAGTCCTTTTCAGGTACTTCAAAATATGCTTTACGGCAGTCCAGTGCTCTTGTCCTTGGTTAGACTGATATCTGCTGACCATGTCTACGGCAAAGCAGATGTCTGGTCTCGTACACAGCATTGCATACATTAAGCTTCCTACTGCTGAAGCATAAGGAACTGCCTTTATGTTCTCTATCTCTTTAGGTGTCCTCGGATACTGCTCCATTGATAGAGCAATTCCATGTCTAAAAGGTAAGAAACCTTTCTTAGAATTTTGCATACTAAAACGAGTTAGTATAGTATCGATATAGGAAGCTTGGGATAAGCCCAACATCCTTTTCTTGCGATCTCGTAGAACTTTGATCCCAAGGATGTGACCTACTTCCCCCAAGTCCTTCATATCAAACTGTTTGGATAACCATACCCTTACATCAGATAACACCTTCACATTATTTCCAATGAGCAAGATGTCATCCACGTAAAGTACTAGGAACACCACCACGTTTCCGTCATACTTTTTGTATACACATGATTCATCCTGACATTGATCAAATCCATAGGATTTTATCACCTGATCAAAACATATGTTCCAAGATCTGGAAGCTTGCTTAAGTCCATAAATGGACTTCTTGAGCTTACAAACAAGATGCTCCTGGCCCTTTTCAATGAACCCGTCTGGTTGCTTCATATAGATGTCTTCCTCAAGACTTCCATTAAGGAAAGCTGTCTTGACATCCATTTGCTAAATCTCATAATCGAGATGAGCTGCAATAGATAAAAGAATCCGGATAGACTTAAGCATGGCTACAGGAGAAAAGGTTTCCTCATAATCGATATCCTTTCTTATAGTAAAACCTTTTGCTGCAAGCCGAGCTTTAAAGGTTTCAACCTTATTGTCTGATCTTCTTTTTCTCTTATAGACCCACTTGCATCCAATGGCTTTTATACCAACGGGTGGTTCTATAAGCTCCCAGACCTGATTAGAATCTATAGATTCTATTTCAGATATCATTGCTTTTTGCCAAGACTCTGCATCTTTATCTTGGAGTGCTTCATTGTAGGTACAGGGATCATAATCTTGTTCCTCGGGGACGAAGTCTGACGACTCTCCCAAGAACATATATCTATCAGGTTGTATCACAACCCTCCCACTACGACGAGGCACTATCGGTTGTGGTGTAACATTTGTGACACGTTGTGCAGTTATTTATGGTTCATCCTCTTGTACTGTTGGTAATGAAGTACTTGGTGTCTCACGTCTCAGTTCTTCTAGAACAACTCTACTTGTGGGTTTATGGTTCATCCATAGTCTTTCTCTAAGAATCGGGTATTGGTGCTAACAATGACCTTCTGATCCTTAGGACTATAAAATAAACCTCCTTTCGTTCCTCTTGGATAGCCTACAAACAAGCGTACTTCTGTACGAGATTCCAACTTATCTGCTTTCTCATTCAACACATGGGCTGGACTACCCCAAATGCGAACATGTTTTAGACTAGGCTTATGCCCAATCCACAGCTCTGTGGGAGTAAGAGGTACTGACTTAGAAGGAACCAAGTTCAAAATATAAGCTGCAGTCTCTAAGGCATATCTCCAAAATGAATCTGGCAAATCCGAATAACTCATCAGTAATCTAACCATCTCCATAAGAGTTCTATTCCTTCTTTCGGCTATACCATTCTGCTGGGGCGTTCCAGGTGCAGTCAATTGGGATACAATCCCAGCCTCTGATAAATAATTTCTAAACTCTCCAAAGAGGAACTCGCCACCATGATCTGATCGTAATGACTTGATACATTTTCTATGACGTTTCTCCGTTTCAGTCTTGTACTCTTTGAATTTCTCAAAGCACTCAGACTTACGGCACATCAAATAAATGTATCCATACCTTGAATAATCGTCAATAAATGTGACAAAATATTCGAATCCACCTCTAGCTTGGATAGTCATGGGTCCACACAAATCAGAATGAACCAATTCCAACACATCTTTGGCCCTATACCCCTTTGCCGTAAAAGGCATTTTGGTCATTTTACCTTCCAAGCAGGATTCACAGACTGGTAGTACCTCCACTTCCAATGAACTCAAAGGTCCATCTTCAACCAGTCTTTGAATCCTTCTTAGTTTAATATGCCCCAATTGCAAGTGCCAAAGATATGTTTCGTTCATACATGAAGGTTCTTTTCTCTTATTTAAGTTAGATGACATATTATTCATTTTCATAAGTTGCATTATGGGCGAAATAGGATTAATGACATACAAATTATCAACCAATTCACCAGAACAGATAAAATGTTTATTCTTTCTAATAGAAATATTGTCATTAAAATAAACTGAATATCTATCCTTAACTAACATAGAAACAGAAACTAAATTCCTTCTAAGTGAAGGTGCATAAAGACAATCTCTCAATGTCAAAGACTTATTTCTACCAAAAGATAAAGTAACATCTCCTAATGCAACGACCGATACTTTTGTAGCATCACCCATGAACAAGCATATCTCTCCATCACTGAGCCGTCTGGTTTCCTGGAATCCCTGCAATGTATTGCAGACATGATTAGTGGCTCCTGTATCTACACACCAGGTGCCGGTAGATAACACCGCTAAACATGTTTCAACTACTAGTAAATGAGATATACCTTCTTTGTTCCCTTGTTTGAGAAGTGTACAATCAGTCTTCTAATGTCCTGACCCTTTGCAGTTGAAACATTTGTCTTTTGACTTTTTCACCGCGCCTTGAGGTCCCATGCCCTTCTTTGCTGAGTTTGCCTGTTTCTGAATGTTATTCTTCTTCTTACCGCCTTTTGGCTTAGAAGTAGAAGCCTTTTCAGAAACAAAAATATGACCACTCTGCCTAAAGAGAGATTCAGTATCCTGTAGCTCTTTTGCAAGTTCTGCCAAACTATACAACCTTTTGTTCATGTTGTAATTAAGGCAGAAATTGTCAAAACTTTTAGACAGAGTCCCGAGAATGATATCGACCTGGGATTCCCCATCGATTTCTGCTCCAAGGATCTCCATCTCATTCAGATGACCCATCATCTTGAGAACATGATCCCTTACTGGTGTACCATCAGCCATTTTTGTATTCATCAAATATTTCATAGCAAACTGCCTAGCTGCTCTACTCTGATGTCCGAAGAGTTCCCTAAGGTTATACATCATGTAATAAGTAGTGGCCATGGCCTGACGCTGATGTTGCAGTACATTTGACATAGATGCTAGAATGTAACACCGTGCCATCTCATCTACCTTTTTTCACTTCTTATAAGCCTCTTTGACCTCTTCATCAGAGTTAGCATCAGGCTTAGGTGGGCATTCCTCAACAAGTACATATTTGTACTCCTCAGCAGTCAGAACAATATCCAAATTACGTTTCCAGTCAATATAATTAGGTCCAGTAAGTTTGTTTTCTTTAAGAATCACCATAAGTGGACTGAAAGAACCCATTTTTTAAATCCTGAGAATCACATAAATAAAATTATGTAGGGCAAAAAAAACTTTTTGAATTAACTAAATATTGATTCCCTCAAAACAATAATAAGAAATTCACCAACACCTTGAACACCATGAATTTAGCATGCCACAATAGTGTAGACGTATACAAATTCAACTTTGTTCAAGTAGGTTTTTCTTATTAATTTTACTATCATGTCAACATAACTTTATGGCAAATAAAATTAATATGCTGGTCTTGCTCTGGTCATACAAATAATAGCAGTGGCTCCGATGGGGAGGTTACCATTATTTGTATCTAAGTGTATATCATTACTTAATACTAAGTCTATTACCTTGTAATGAGTTCCTTCAGATGGAGAAGTGAACACATACTAGGTAACTTTCTACAATTATCCCTAAGGAAGTTTGTACTGGTGATCCATAATTATACACATCCGATATGGAGGAAAGCACTATAGCCAACACGCAAGTATAATTACATCACCTACAAACCAGTAATGGAGACCATAGGATTTAAACAAAATAAATATCCTCTCCCACTTAGTTATTTAACAATGAGGGTTTTTCTACTAGTTGATACTATGTCATTGTTGTCCATTATTAATGTAGGCTTGGTTTTTCAAAAAAACAACCATACAATAATAAACATGCATAATCAGAAAAAGGAAAATGACAAAAATAAGAGAAAATAACCAACTATTATGGTCATCTTTGCTGCTCCGTCCTCAACTATCCGACGTCAGACGTCAGAAACAGCCACCACCGCCATCACGATTGATCAAAAATAATTAAAATTACATCAATCCTATGCCTCTTGAAGGAGTTCACACATAATCTAGATTGCAAAATTAAAATAATAAGCACGATCAACCCTCGTGATTTTAATTACATCCACAGCAACAACAACATCCACGACATGTCCGTGGTTTAAACAACACAATCAAAAACATGCATTAGACCATAATAGTTGGATCTAAGATGCCTGCAAAATTGAGTTAAAACAGATCTACATCTACCGACTATTACATAGCGCAGGTTTTATTGGACAACATGGACGTATCAATCAATACGTAGATCCAAAGTGGCTCTGATACCAATTGATGGAACTGGAGATTCCCAAGACCCTTCCTTTGGTGTGCGTATTGATCGATAGAAAGTTAAACAGATCTAATACGAGTTCTAACCCTTCTTAGACGGAAACTAGGGTTCACGAATTATACCGGCGGCGAAAAGGAGATAAGTAATTCCTAGCAATCTCGAGCGGACGACCCCAAGATCTTCTGCACGTATTCCTTCCTCGAGTTGGACGTCGTGTGGGCGACGATCTCCCAACCTTTTCTTCTCCTTGGCAGCCCTCTCTTTTTCTCCTTACATGAATCACGAATTTAGAGAAAGTTTCAGATTTCTGATCCGTAATATGGCGGCCAGAGAATAGAGGATATATAGGCTACGGCAGGGACCATGAGGAAAAATTAGGGTTAGGCCTCCTAACGGATCTGGATATCCCGTGTTCAGCCCGACTACACAATCTAGGCCCATTAACAATAGCTCGGTCCACTAATGAACTATTGTTGCACTACCTTCCTAATCCCAAATTATGTTTGTGGGCTCCTTTTATTATATGCTCGTTTGGCTCCCCATGTTAAGATATCGTATGTCCATCGATCAAATTAAGTTACTGATAACTATATTGATTCGACATCTTTTATCCTTAAGTAGTACCGTTCAACTTTATTTGTCATGTCGGATATAATCCACCTGCAGGGTTTACATGACAATCCTTATGAGCTCCTTAAGGGGACATCATCAGCCCGATGTATCGGGACATGGATTCCATTTATAATCAACAGCCCATCATACATACAATGTTATTACCCAATTCATAGACGTTGTTGATCCATAATGAATCTCACTCTTTTATGAGTCAAAATAATACACACTGCATATACATGTCCATTATTATATCCGGGTTAAGAGCACAAGCATCCATAATAACAGAGGTGTTTGTTCTCTTATGTAGTCAGTACAAAGAGAACAACCTCAAGTGGTCCTGTTCAATACACACAAAGTGTACTAGTGTAAACCTATAGTCAAGATAGACTAATACCAGATTACACTACAACCTTTCCAATAGATTGTCCAAGTCCATCTAGGTTGTGAACTATTTATATACTCCATAGGGAACTGATAATATGATCTTCTGTGTGACACCACACACCATATTATCTACAATATAGAATATCAGATATTTGCATTAACACTTGCAACAAATACAATATGCAAACATTTACTACCAAAATTTATCGATTTAGCGACGGCCATATCCGTCGCCAATCCGACGGTAATTACAATTAGCGACCGATCACTGACGGATTTTGGCCAAAAAAATCCGTCGGTAATCAGCTCGTCGCTAATAACTGTCCGTCGCTACGTAGTCGACATGCGACGGAATAGCGACGTTTTATCGACTTAACAATACAAAGTAGTAGCGACGACGTTCCGACGGACTAGCGTCCTTTTTAAATATTAAGTACTGAAATGTGTAGACAATAGCGACGTAAATTTCCGTCGGTAACCCGTCGTAATAGCGTATCAGAGTGTATCATGCTGTCGCTAATCCGTCGACGCCTTCGATAACAAAGGACGGATTAGCGACGGTTTTCTGACGAAAAATCTGTCGATCAGCTTCTGGAAATTCATGTCATTTCCAGCAACATGGCGACGGATAAGTCGTCGCTATTCCGTCGATATATATCGACGGAATACGGACGGATTAACCGTCGATCTTGTTCTGGAAATTCTTGTTATTTCCAGAACAAGGGCGACGGATAGGTCGTCGCTATTCCGTCGAACAATATACCATGCCGACGGATAATCCGTCGACCATCCGTCGCTACCTGGAAACATTTTCAAATATCCTGTTAGCGACGGAATAACCATCGAAAAGTAGTCGAAAACTGGTGGTAACCGTCGCAAAACGGTCACAAGTCTGTCGCTAACTGAGAATATTTTGAAAAAAAAATTACAGCGCTTTCCCTGTTCGCAAAAATTTGCATAAACCAAACCAATATATAATGCACACCAATTATCCAACAATCACGTAGACCAAATATATTATGTACACCAATTATCCAAAAATCACATAGACCAAATATGCACATACGAATTTAATGCACACCAATTATCCAAGAATCATATAGACCAAACCAAATTAATATAAAATAGACATCAATTATCCGGAAGAGTAACCTAATATCCATCGTTATAATCCGATCATAGCACAAATATTCCAAAATTTTCACAAATATTCCAAAATACATAGGAAAGAGTTGGCCAGTTACAGTAACCTAATATCCATTGCTGGCGACCGATCATAGCACAAATATTCCAAAACACATAGGAAAATCGACTTTAGCCTCAACAAAGACCATAAGTCAGACGATGAATCCTCACAGCCAGGGATGATAGTTGCGTTGAGGCATGTACCATTCTATCAGCCACTTTGCATACGAAGGCTCAATCTGGTTGAGGTCTTCTGTAGGGACAGGAGGGTCGGTCCCGATGCTACTACTCTCTGACGGTGGCTTCTCCTTAGCTTCAAGCTTGGGAGCAATCTCTTCCCTGATGGTCATCGGTTCTTCCTTGACCTCGACCTTTGGTAACACCTTCTCCTTAACAGTCACCGGCTCTTGTTTGACAACGGAGACTTCCTCCGTGTCGACCTCCAAGGGTTTCTTGCCTCGACCCCTTCCTCGACTAGCAGCACCACATCGACGAGTCCTAGGAGCCATCTTTCTGACAACAGAAATTTTCATATAGGGTAAAGAAATTTACTCAAGTTATAAAAGTTGTGACGTTGGTTTTTTGCGTTCATCATCATTAGAGGGAGCAACACTGGAAAAGTTGTGACGTTGGTAGCATGAGAGAGTAAAAATCTGTATCACAAGACTAACAGAATTACTATGTAATCATGTACTCACCAATAACCGGATGTAACTGGAGTCGTTGGGTCTATCGTGCAGTAATTTGTGGATCCGCTGGTATATGCCAGATGTACTTAGTATCTAGTGTATCATATTAGTATCGGTCTATCGGTTTGGTATAGGACGTATCATATTGGTATTGGCCTTAACAAATTGGTATCGTCCTATATCCGATATGTACATGTATCGGCCGAATAGCTAGGATTCATATTGGCCTTATCGATTTGGTATCGGTCATATCCGATAGGTATCGGCCGTGTTGGATTAGTATAGACTATTTCGGATTAGTATCGTGGAAGGTTTAGTAACAACTGTACTTGGATTTCTCTCTTCTCGAGCTAGAATACCATTGCAAGAGAATCACCAGATCGTGATTGGCCAGTTACAGTAACATACATACTTCCTTTTCCATCAGGAAAAGCGAGATTGAAAAGGAAGTATGTATGTTCTGTAACTGGCCATCTACGCTCTCGTGACTCTCTTGCAATGGTAATCTAGCTCTAGAAGAGAGAAATCCAAGTACAGTTGTTACTAAACCTTCCACGATACTAATCCGAAATGGTATAAAATAATCCAACATGGCCGATACCTATCGGATATGACCGATACCAAATCGATAAGGCCAATATGAATCCTAGCTATACGGCCGATACATATCGGATAGGACGATACCAATTCGCTAAGACCAATACCAACCGATACGGCCCATACCAAAACGATAGATCGATACTAATCCGATACGGTCAATACTTATAAGTACCTACGGTCCAGGAGGTTGATCCGCTAGTACATTCATGTATGAACAACGAAGTAACGATCCATTTCAATTTGGATGTGAAAATCTGTATCGTAAGACAAACTAAACATAATCAGTTCTATTTCACATGCTTAATTGCCAAGTATGGGAACGAATGGCTCAGAACACAATCCAAAATTTATTCTAGCATACATTAGTGTGAATCATCTACGTTCTGTACATATAGTGTAGTATATGTTCTTATCGTATCTAGTATCTGAAGGATGTAACAGAATCAAGATGAACTCACATAATGTTTACAGTCTTGGTCTCAACTGTCTTCGATTCTATGATCCTATTCTTAGGTTAAATAAATCACTAACCTCATCACGGTGTGTCTTGGTGTAGCACTCAAATGTGGGGCACCTGTAAATTTGCCGAGGTTTTAAATCATCGACATTGAGTTTTAAACCCTCACGTAGCCTTTCTGCTTCACTTCTAGGGTCGAACAGCATCTTCTTGCAAGTTTCGGTCTCCAGATACTTAGTGTCAAGATTCTAGACGCTTTCGTAGAGCATGTCAACGCATCCTAGCGTCAATTTCCTCGACAGGAAATTGACGCTAGGATGAGTTGACATGCTCTACGAAAGCGTCCAGAATCTTGACACTAAGTATCTGGAGACCGAAGCTTGCAAGAAGATGCTGCTCGAGCCTAAAAGTGAAGCAAAAAGGCTACGTGAGGGTTTAAAACTCAATGTCGATGATTTAAAACCTCGACGAATTTATGGGTGCCCCATATTTGAGTGCTACACCAAGACTCACCGTCTGTATAGTTCGGTTATTGGCGCTCGATGTCCCTGTGGTAAGGCAATGGATGAGGATATTGCGTGGGAGGGGGTTGCAGATGGAGGCAACAAGGATGGCGTGTTTGTGAAAGGAGGGAAAAGATACATAATCACAAACGATTTGCATGTAAGGCCATTCTATTCCATGGAGTCTGCGTTGTCTATTTTCCAAAAGCATGGGATCATAGAATCGAAGACAGTTGAGACCAAGACTGTAAACATTGGCCACGATGAGGTTAGTGATTTATTTAACCTAATGTAGTAATCTTGTAATTTAAAGTTGGAAGAACATGCAAGTAGCCTTATAGTTTCTGCCTCACCAGTCGAATGGCTTAATTGCCAAGTATCGGAACGAATGGCTCAGAACACAACCCAAGATTCATTCTAGCATACATTAGTGAGTTCATCTTGATTCTGTTACGTCCTTCAGATACTATATACGATAAGAACATAGATGATTCACACTAATGTATGCTAGAATGAATCTTGGCTTGTGTTCTGAGCCATCCGTTCTGATCAAGCATCTTCCTTCTCCTCTTCTCCACCATGGCTCTGAACCAATCTGCTCCTCCCTACTTCCCTTCTTTTTATTTGACTCTCTCAGCCACATATGACATCCAGCTCAAGTGTAGAGTCGGGGAAGAATAAGTAGGCAGGAAGAGGAGGGGGAAGCAGCACAGCCGGCGGCATGACCCGGAGGAAGTACAGAGGTTTTCTTCAACAGCCGTAGGAGAACTATAAGGATATATCTTTTCACAATATTCACCTTGTCAAAGACCCTTAATGTGACAACCATGTTACCGCGATGTCGGAAGACTAACATGTCATAATTTTCTAAGCCGTGTGTTTTGACATAATCCTCCAAACTCTTTCCTGCTATGTAATAATGCAAGATTACTACATAGGAGGAAAGAGTTGGGAAGATTATGTCAAAACACACGGCTTAGAAAACTTATGACATGTTAGTCTTCCGACACCGCGGGAACATGATATTCACATGAAGGGTCTTTGACAAGATGACATGTTGTGAAAAGATATATCCTTATAGTTCTCCTACGGCTGTTGAAGAAAACCTCTGTACTTCCTCCGGGTCATGCCGCCGGCTGTGCTGCTTCCCCCTCCTCTTCCTGCCCACTTCTTCTCTTCCGACTCTACACTTGAGCTGGATGTCATATGTGGCTGAGAGAGTCAAATAAAAAGAAAGGAATTAGGGAGGAGCAGATTGGTTCAGAGCCATGGTGGAGGAGAGGAGAAGGATTGATCAGAACGGATGGCTCAGAACACAAGCCAAGATTCATTCTAGCATACATTAGTGTGAATCATCTATGTTTTGTACATATGGTGTAGTATATGTTCTTATCGTATCTAGTATCTGAAGAACGTAACAGATTCAAGATGAACTCACTAATGTAATACTAAGACATCATCTACTACTATATAAGATATAGTGATAGGTTGTCGTATCATCATTGCCGAGGGATGAGGGTCGGAGGACAGGCAACTTTATCTACGGCTACATAGTTTCTGCCTCGCCAGTCGAATGGCTGCAGGGACTATGTCCTGATCACCATTTCGTACCGTAGACTAATGCAAATGGAGCTGAAAATATCCATCGCTAACCGGTCACTAGTCCGTCGGTAACTGAGAATTTTTTTTAAAAAAAATTGCAGCACTTTCCCTGTTCACAAAAATATGCATAAACCAAACCAATATATAATGCACACCAATTATCCAAGAATCACATAGACCAAATATGCACATACGAATTTAATGCACGCCAATTATCCAAGAATCATATAGACCAAACCAAATTAATATAAAATAGACATCAATTATCCTGAAGAGTAACCTAATATCCGTCGTTATAATTCGATTTATCTTCAAGTGTGAGAACGGATGGCTCAGAACACAACCCAAGATTCATTCTAGCATACATTAGTGTGAATCATCTATGTTCTGTACATATGGTGTAGTATATGTTCTTATCGTATCTAGTATCTGAAGAATATAACAGAATCAAGATGAACTCACATAATGTAATACTAAGACATCATCTAATACTATATAAGATACAGTGATAGGTTGTCGTATCATCATTGCCGAGGGATGAGGGTCGAAAGATAGTCAACTTTATCTACGGCTACATAGTTTCTGCCTCGCCAGTCGAATGGCTACAGGGACTATGTCCTGATCACCATGTCGTACCGTAGATTAATGCAAATGGAGCTGGAGCCAAAATACAGAAACCAAAATACAGAATCAAATCCCTGGGACGGATAGCTCAGAACACAACCAACCAGAGAGGATACTCTGAGAGATCCATCTGAGTAGGACGTATACTCTGAGAGATCACCTTTATAAGAATGATATCAGTAGTGGGATTGAGTGCTGGAGGGGATATTATCAGAGTATACGTCCTACTCAGATGGGTCTCTCACCGTTACTATTTTTTTTGACAGCATGGTGGATGTGCTCCGTCAACAGATTCTTGCTCCGAGCCAAAACTTTGTCCTGGAGGTCAAGTCAATATCCTTGGTGTAGAGCTCGAGTGAGAGGTTCCTGACAGCATGGTGGTCTCCTTTGTCAAAGTATCCGTGCTCGTCCCACAACCAATATGGGATGAGCACGGATACTTTGACAAAGGAGACCACCATGCTGTCAGGAACCTCTCACTCGAGCTCTACACCAAGGATGTCCACTTGAGCTCCGGGGCAAAGTTTTAGCTCGGAGCAAGAATCTGTTGAGGGAGCACATCCACCATGCCGTCAGAAAAAATTAATAACGGTGAGAGACCCATCTGAGTAGGACGTATACTCTGATAATATCTCCTCCAGCACTCAATCCCACTACTGATATCATTCTTGTAAATGTGATCTCTCAGAGTATACGTCATACTCAGATGGATCTCTCAGAGTATTCTCTCTTGTTGGTTGTCGTATCATCATTGCCGAGGGATGAGGGTCGGAGGACAGTACAAATAGTCTAATACAAAAACAACTCAATATGTAGTCCAATACAAATAGTCTAATACAAAAATAATTCAATACAAATAGTCCAATACAAATAAGTACTAATAGCTAATGAGAACCACGCTGCTCACGCAAACGCTCAGTGATACGATCACGCAACCACCTCGAAAAAGCGAGATTTTTGGCGTGAGGAGAGATGTCGTCCCTTGCAAGGACTGCTTGAAGAGAACTTCCGGTCTCACTAGCTACCGGTGCTGGATGAATAGAACTTCCGGTCTCACTAGCAACCGGTGCCACTTCCTCATTAACTGTAGGAGGAGCCACCTCAGCATTCACTGTTTTTCTCAAACGACGTGCCGCTCCTCGGGTCATGGGTGCCATCTGGTAAGATCGATTGTCACAAATAATATAATTGTAACATAAGCAAGCTAACTAAAGGAACCATCATGTAATTTGAGTATATTTTCGAAAGTCGATAAAGTATAAAAAATTTGATTTTTTGCCAAGTGTGAGAACAGATGGCTCAGAAGACAACCCAAGATTCATTCAAGCATACATTAGTGTGAATCATCTATGTTCTGTACATACGGTGTAGTATATGTTCTTATCGTATCTAGTATCTGAATAATGTAACAGAATCAAGATGAATTCACATAATGTAATACTAAGACATCATCTACTACTATATAAGATATAGTGATAGGTTGTCGTATTATTATTGCCGAGGGATGAGGGTCGAAAGACAGTCAACTTTATCTACGGCTACATAGTTTCTGCCTTGTCAGTCGAATGGCTGCAGGGACTATGTCCTGATCACCATGTCGTACCGTAGATTAATGCAAATAGAGCTGGAACTGGAGCCAAAATACAGTACTACTTCACCATGTCGTACCATTTTACTCTCTCTCTCCTCCTTTCCCCCCCCCCTCCGGTGCTCTCACTCTCTCCGGCGCTCTCATACTACTAATTCCTATGTGTTTTAAGTGTGAGAACGGATGGCTCAGAACACAACCCAAGATTCATTCTAGCATACATTAGTGTGAATCATCTATATTTTGTATACATATCGTGTAGTATATGTTCTTATCGTATCTAGTATCTGAAGGACGTAACAGAATCAAGATGAACTCACAATGTAATACTAAGACATCATCTACTACTATATAAGATATAGTGATAGGTTGCCGTATCATCATTGCCGAGGAATGAGGGTCGGAGGACAGGCAACTTTATCTACGGCTACATAGTTTCTGCCTCGCCAGTCGAATGGCTGCAGGGACTATGTCCTGATCACCATGTCGTACCGTAGATTAATGCAATTAATGGAGCTGGAAATATCCGTCGCTAACCGGTAACTAGTCCGTCGCTAACTGAGATTGTCACATACACATATGTATATCACAGCTAGATGTATAGATATATACATCTATACAGAAGCACACAACTGATAGAACTCGCACTGTCCTTGAGATAGTGAACATATACACCATGAATCCAAACCACATATATATTCACATTTACTAATCCAAACACCACCAAACTAATGGAACACCCAATATGGATAACACATTATTTAGCCAATATATAAACTCAGATGAATTTCAGAAGCAAAGCCACCCGCCGCCCCCGACCAAAGCCCGCCACCCCAAGTCCGCCGCCCAGTAGTTCGGTTGTATATATATATGAAGAGTGCTTATGGGTGTGCGTCGGTTGCAAATAGCCCCGACGCACCCGCCCCAAGCCAGCCGCCCAGCCCCCGACGCCGCCGCCCCAAGCCCACCGCCCAGCCCCCGACCCAAGCCAGCCGCCCAGACCCCGACGCCCCAGCCCCAAGCCCGTCTCCCAGACCCAGACGCCCCTGCCCCAAGCTCACCGCCCAGCCCCCGACCCAAGCCAGCCGCCTAGCCCCCGACGCCCCCGCCCCAAGCCAACCGCCCAGCCCCCGACGCCGCCGCCCCAAGCCCACCGCCCAGCCCCCGACCCAAGCCAGCCGCCCAGCCCCCGACGCCCCAATCCCAAGTCCGCCTCCCAGACCCCGACGCCCCCGCCCCAAGCCCACCGCCCAGACCCCGACCCAAGCCAGCCGCCCAGCCTCCGACGCCTCAACCCCAAGCCCGCCTCCCAGACCCCGACGTACCCGCCCAGCCCCCGATGCCCCAACCCCAAGCCCGCCTTCCAGACCCCGACACCCCCGCCCCAAGCCCACCGCCCAGACCCCGACCCAAGCCAGCCGCCCAGCCCCCGATGCCCCAGCACCAAGCCCACCGCCCAGCCCCCGACGCCCCCGTCCCAAGCCTACCGCCCAGCCCCCGACCCAAGCCAGCCGCCCAGCCCCGGACGGCCCAGCCCCAAGCGCGCCGCACAGCCCCTATACGACACCGCGAGAGAGAGAGAGAGATCGAGAGAGAGAGAGAGGGGGTTACCTTCGGGAGAGAGAGAGGAGAGGACGCCGACGCCGACGACGACACCGACGCCGATCACCGAAGCCGACACCGACGAGAGAGAGAGAGAGAGAGAGAGAGAGAGAGAAAGAGGAGAGAGAGTAAATTTGGGGGGAATACGAAAAGTTCCCTCCGCCGTTTCGTTTAAAGTCTGGTACGTATATATAGCGACAGACTCGCGACTGGCAAAAACCCGTCGCCCAGCAGTCGTCTTTTTTGATACGTGCCGACTGAATATCCGTCGCTAAGTCATCGAAGATATGTCCCGCCAATTCTCTACACAATTCCCGCCAAATAATCGACTGTGTAGCGACGACTGTAAATCCGTCGCTATAACTCCGACAGTCTAGCGACGGATGTGCGACCTTTTCTCCCCCTAAAATTAAAATAAAAATGGCAAAGGCGTGTGGTCGGTAATCAGTCGGCCAGCGGCCACTAATCCGCCGCTAACGTCGACTGAAAAATTCCGTCGCTAAATATCCGTCGCTAAATATCCGTCGCTAATTGAGTGTATTTTGGTAGTGATTTGCCCATATGATTCTCATTCAAAATTTAAGAAAATAAGGTTACTAAAAAAGTGATGCTTTTAGTATATAACCCTAACAATCGTACAGACATAAATAAATGCAATGCACCCGAATCAAATAATACTGATGCTGGAAAAGAGTTAACGAGAATGGTACCTACCACCACCTTACCTGAAGCTAACTCTTCCTCTACGGTCAAAGCCATAGCCTGACCTTGCCTTCTTGGTGTTGGTCCCCTCTGCTGGTGACCTCTCTGCTGGTTCTGAATTTGAGCTTAGACATACTGCTGAGCCTGAGGCGGGAATGGCCTCGGAGGCTAGTACTGCTGCTGCACTGGTGCTGGACCCCTAACCGATGGAGTTAGGTTCGATGATGACAAACTGGCTCTATTCGGACAGGACCCTATCTTGTGATCCGGTGCCCCACAAGCCAAGCACAATTCCTGTACTCTGTGACACTCTGATACTACGTGTCCTGGCTTCCCACAATGAGTACAGCCCATTGCAGAAGACTGCTTCTGCATCTGTTGCTGAGGATACGCCGATGTCGAGTGCTGAACCGACAAAACTGTGGTCGCCCTCCTAGGAGCTCCAATAGTCAAAGCCCTAGCTGCCGGGGCTGGTGCTGAAGTCTGGGACATCTGCCCATGAGACCTCTTCCGTCCCCTGTTTCTATCTACAATTCTCTGCGAAGTATACTCATGCCTCTTCGCTGCTCGTAAGACGGCATCAAACGTCTGGTGCTCAAACTGCTCCACAGATATAATAATCTCTAGGTGAAGCCCCTACTGGAATCGCCGGGCTCGATCCAATTCGGTTGCCACCAAGGTGGGAGCAAACCGACTAAGTCTAGAAAACTCGGTCGCATATCCATTGACCGTCCTTCCTATCTGCTTAAGATTGGTGAATCTCGTCTGCAGTTCATACCAAGCTACTGCGTCGAAGTACTTGGTCTGGAACTTGTTGCTGAACACTACCCATGAGACAGGCGTCGGTAATCCAACTGCTAGCATCGCCCACCAGCTGCGGGCTAAGTCCAATAATTGCAGGCACACAACGGCCACCTTCTCATCCTCAGGAATCCTATCTGCTTCCAGGATAACCTCTGTGTCCTGAAGCCATGCATCAGCAGCAATAGCATCTTCAGTACCGTCAAAGAAAGGAGGGTT
The DNA here is from genome assembly GCA_029216955.1 of Iris pallida. Lineage (NCBI taxonomy): Eukaryota > Viridiplantae > Streptophyta > Magnoliopsida > Asparagales > Iridaceae > Iris > Iris pallida. Next base: position 3,686,918 of record JANAVB010033616.1, read on the forward strand.
CAGATGCTTGAAGCTGTTGGCCGCATTGTTCCCTTGGTAACCAACTCTGCCAATGGCATCTTGTACTATCTGGTGTAGGGCATCGCCCCGACGATCTTGAGATGCAAGCAATTCCCTGATGAGACCTACCAAGGTTCCATTGTCGGGCTCTGCAGGCTGGAAGGGCTGAACTGGTAGCTCTTGACCCCCGGTAGGCATGACTCTGGAGGCTACTCCTGAATGCTGGGCTTGGTCTCCAGGTTGCTACTGGTTCACTGGAGGTGCTCCGCCTTAATAATCGGTAGAACTAGGAACAATGTCGCTGAAGAAACGACATGGGGAACAATAAGGAAGGACCATGATAGATCGAGGATATAAACATGTGATCAGGTCAAGATTTCAGAAAGATTAGAAGAAACAAGTAGAGATCAAGGGCGAGTGCTGATTGAGATATCTATTCAGTAAAACCCTCACACATCTTAATTTACAAGACCTGCATGGGCTACCACTTAAATCGTGTCACGCCTCAGAACCAGAATACTGTAGAGCGGGGGACAGACACAGCCAGCTACGTACATTGAAGTAAATCCTACCTCGCAATACGGTCACGGCTGTCTAGATGCATGAGGGTTTACTACAAGCCATCAGCCTCTTATGATCAAGAACAAGCCTAGTGTCTCAATCTCAAGCAAGCAAGTAATGTAACAAGATGGTAGATCATTAGACATACAAAGTAAGGCATCCCAAACATTACATATTCAGATGATCATGAAGCTAGTCATACAAAATGCGAAGACTAGCAAGAGTTTAAGTCATACATGATCAATCCTAGGATCTGTCAATCATGTCACAGCCATTAGGAAGACAGGAATGTAAATTCAATACGAGCTAACACTTGCTCGGCGGCTAAACGCCTCAAAAGAATAATTTACAATAGAGTGGGAGAGCAAAATAAAACCCACTCGTTGCCAGGGTTGCGCCTAGTATTCACCATCTGGCTGGAAGGTTGAAAGACCTCGGGTGCTACTCCGAAATCTGGCCATACAAAACCAGCTGGGTCAGACCCCAGAAAGAGCAAGTACCAGAAGGGAGGCTTCACTTAAGAACTAAAACCATCATATTAGCACATGAGACTTAATATATAATAAAAGACATGAGTTAGAGAAAATATGGTGATAAACGATAAGACAACTAAGGGACTATTCTGGTAGCTAAGTTACAATCCGTAAACCAAACAAGGATCGGGGTTGTAACCCTTCACCTGAACAGAACTTAGTCTCTAACCAATTATCGAGAAGGTAAAGTATAACAGTAATGTACTGAAATAACCATGTAGTAGTCTTGCCTAGGCAAGACTAGACTGGACTCCATCCATCAATCCCGGCCAAGGAATGAGTACGGCTTGATACTTTAACTAACTAGGGTTATCACAAGCCTAATTACTAACAAGATGCAACGAGATATTCCATCAGCCACAAGCCCTGCAGACTTAATCCAGGTTATCCGGTCACAAGTTGAGAGAGTTGAATTAGGTGACTTGAGGGTACAACACATGACAGTGTGCTGGAAATGTGCCCTACTCGACGGCAGGCTATAAATCTAATTAGAGCGCCCAGATAACGGGACTGCCTGTAGCTGGGAAATCTCTTCATGAGCTACATGATCAATCTAGTCTTTATCCTAGTCAGATTTAGTATGAATCCCTGACCGTGGTAACCAGGAATTTATGTCATAGACATGATGCAATACGTGACATATAGCTTATACAAGCACAAACACCCACGGTGTCAAGATAAAAGTTACTTAGCAAGTCAAGATAGCCGTCATAACAGCATATCAAGATTATCATGTTAGGTTTACTTATCAAGAGTGTGCCACGATGGGCCACTATCACGTCATATTACTTGTCAAGAGTGCACCACGATGGATCACTATCAAGAATCATCATATCAAGTTACTTGTTAAGAGTGCGCCTTAACGGGCCACTATCGTATCATATCCTTACATTATCATGAATGAGAGAAACTTGCATAAAAATAGCTAGTAACATATTCTTGAAGCCAAGGAAAAGATCTACAACTTTTATGTTGGGAGTTGGGAGAAATTCTGGCCACAATTTAGCCAAATAGGACTTAAAACAGCCAAAAATAGCCAAAATAGGCCCTTTGCGGCACTATGCAGCCTTCTGCGGTACTATACGGCACTATACAAGCCATGTAGCACTATTCATCCAGCTATACGGCACTATTCATTCCTGCGGCTGTGGCACTATTCACGTGGCACTATTCATCGTCCTTGCCAAATTCATTACAGATGAACTAGAAAATTTCCAAATCTTGTTTTGGCCATAACTTCCTCAAAACAAGTCAAAATCTAACTTTTTAAAGGTCTAGTTTAGGTAAAATTAAATTCTCTACAACATAGAATAATCAAAACCTGAAAATAATAGAGTTTGTTAGATCAAAACCCAAAAAAACCGGAAATACAACCAACTTAGATCTACAAGAAATAAACCATGGAAATTAAAAATGCCAAGTACTAAAGTGTCTTAGAATCTCGTGAGGAAGACAATGGAACAACAAAAATGGAGTTCCTCCATGAAGCAAGTTGTACTTGCCTAGGACTTGGTAAGTGGGAGGAGTAAATGAAGAAGATGAAGAAGTAAATGAAGAAGTGAATGAGGATAGAGAGAGAAGTAGTTGGGTTATATATCATCCCTCTCCATCTCAAACCAAGCCAAGCCAAGCCAAACCAAGTCAAATTGAACCAAACCGATCAATAAACCAAGTCCAGATTAAACCAAGACTAGGCTAAGCAAAACAAGTCTAACTACGGTCCCCCTGATAAATGCCAAAAATCTCGTATACGCACACGAAAATATGTATAACGGGAAACGGAAGTGACAGGCCCGCCGTGGTGCACTTACATGAACACGATATGACATTGTAACTTTACATGATAACTCTTGATAGTAACCCGTCGTGGTGCACTTTTGACAAGTAACTTGACATGATAATTCTTGATGGTGGTCCGCTAAGGCACGCTCTTGACAAGTAATCTTGATAAGTAACCTAACATGATAAATCTTGATATGCTGTTGCGACGGCTATCTTGACCCGCTAAGTAACTCTTATCTTGACACCGTAGATGGTTGTACTTGTATAAGCTACATGTCTCGTCTTGCATCATGTCTAGGACATGGATTCCTGGTTACCACGGTCAGGGATTCATACTGAATCTGACTAGGATAATAACTAGATTGATCAAGTAGTCCATGAAGAGATTTCCCAGCTACAGGTAGTCCCGTTATCTGGCCATTCTAATTGGACTTATAGCCTGTCGTCGAGTAGGGCATATTTCCAACACACTGTCATGTGTTGCATACCCAAGTCACCTAATCCAACTCTCTCAACTTGCGACCGGATAACCTGAATTAAGTCTGCAGGGCTTGTGGCTGTTGGAATATCTCGATGTATCTTGTTAGTAACTAAGCTTGTGATAACCCTGGTTACTTAAAGTATCAAGCCGTACTCATTGCTTGGCCGTGATTAATGGATGGAGTCTAGACTAGTCTTGCCTAGGCAAGACCAGTACATGGTTATCTCAGCATGTTACTGTTATACATTTACTTTATCGATAATTGGTTAGAGACTAAGTTCTGAAGGGTTAAAACCCCAGTCCTTATTTGGTTTATGGGTTGTAACTTGGTTACTGGAATAGTCATTTAGTTATCTTATCATTTATCACCCTGTTTCCTTTAATTCATGTCTTTCGTTATCATTATGTCTTTATGTGCTAATATGCTGGTTTTAGTTCTTAAGCGAAGCCTCCCTTGTGGTACTTGCTCTTTCTGGGGTCTGACCTGTAGGAACGAAATCGTAAAGCAGAATACTCTAGAGGGGGGGGTGAATAGAGTAGACAGCAGAATATTGCTAATTAAAAATTTCGTTAGTAGTTAGATCACAGATATAATAATAATCACAAAGTAAATGACAGAAATAAAAGAGTGATCAGAAGGCAAACACAAACACAGAGATTTATACTGGTTTTTCTCTTGTGAGGACTAGTCCAGTCGGAAGAATTCTAGCTTCCAGTTGAATCCACTATTGGAAAATCCCGCAAGTTTTCAAACGAAGTCCTTGCTACTTCTATAGACGCGAGCTTTGATACGAAGAACTCGACCAACTTCAATTGTGAAGAGTTGTTTCTTCAATCAAGCCTCTGATTACAATCGCTCTGAAACTTCTAGACCATACCGTACTGGCAAATCGACTAGAGGATTGTAACTAGCTTGGGATTTAAAAATGGAAGCTTTTAGAACTCTTTGGAAGAAATGTAAACTTTAGAAGAGAAGAGATTGAAAGTGAATTGGTGATTTGAAATGATTGAAATCCTTCTCTATTTATAGTTTTTCCAAAGACAGAACTCTGACAGAATTCTGACAGAATTCGGACAGAACTCTTTGTAACAAACCGCAACTGAAGGGAGACCAAATTCAAAATCAAACGTTCACATAACGTTCAACTTGGCCGAACTCTGGCCGAACTTTGGCCGAACTCTGGCCGAGTTCTGCTAGGGTTCTGCCAGTTGATTTTGAGAAAAATTATTTTAGCTTTTTGAAAAGTCCTTCAGAAGCTTTTTGTAAAGAGGATATTTTTCAAAAACATAGGTCATTTTTAAAAGGATAGGGTGATTTTGAAAAACAATTCCGGACAGCCTATTTGCCAGTACGACTTGGTGTACAATGTATTCCTAGACTCAATAAAATGAAAAATTATATTGCTTTGAAGGAAATACATTCTGAATGGCAAACAGCTTCGGTCTTGAACATAGTAGATATCTATCGTTGAGCAGTGTCCAAAACGTCATAGGTAAATATCTGAATTGACTTGCATTGATATCGAGACAGAGTTTGATCAATTATTAAAATCAGGTTTGACCATGACCAATGGGCCAACAATCTCCCCCATTTTGATAATTGACAAACCTTGCCGATATAACATCTAAGTTTGGATCAATTCAAAAATGTATCAAAAAAATTGTTCCTAACCTGTATTCATGAAGATGTGAAGATGTTAGATCTTATTTATCCCCCGTTGTCACTTAGCAAAATAATTGCAAAAGAGAAAGCTCTCCCACAATAAATGCATAAGTAACAAACAGTGAATAAACACAAATAAAATTATATAAGAACATTCATTACAGACATGGTATAAACAATGAATAAAATAGACAGATATAAAACAACAGAGGCATGGTATTTGTCACAGGCAGTTAATATGAAGCATAAAGAAAGATAATGCTAGAAGAAAGCTGAAACAAATAAAGTGCTGAATAATAAACTAAGCCAAACTGAGGCATAAAAATAACTGTCTATGTAAGTCAGATAGCATAACGAAAATAAGAGTACTGATAATATCTTGGAATGTCGGAGCATTTCCAAGTAAACATAAGACAAAATATCAGTCTCAATATGTAACATCTCAAAAATCCTCATCCTCATCATCATCATCATCGACTGCAGCGCCAGCATGTCCAGATGGACCAGCTCCAGAAGTACCAGCTCCAGAAGTATGAAGAGTGGCACCAGAAGTACGATACCAATCGTAGGCGTTCACTGGCTGGAACAGAGAGTGGACCACCTCATCATCAATGCGGTAGCCAGAAACAGAAGGGTCTCGAGGTAGAAAGCTAGCAGAGTGACCTGTCTGTGCAAATATCAGATCGGTAAAGGAGTTGGCAATAGCCTGGAACCGAGTCACGTCACGGAACTCATGTTTCCTGGAAGTGTCAACATAAAATGACTTCAGATCTAAAAGATGCTGATGAATACCCTCAAAGGTCATAGGATAAGACTGAGAAGAGACCAGGTGTTGTGGGAGTAGGTACAGGAGGAGCAGGTGCAGTAGGTGGAGGAACAGTGGAAATGCTGTAACGAGAGAGTTTGAGGAACTTGGGCTCAGGGTCCAGAGCACAAGTGGATAAGTCAATATCGAATCTCTGACAGATGCGTGGGATGATCATCGCATAAGAGAGGTAGCGGTCTCTTCCGCGACATCTACCTATCATCTGAATGATAGTCTTAGGGGCAGAGAAAGGAATCCCCTTAAGAATGTGATATAGAGCAGAAAGCTCCAGTGCAGTAACATCATCTTTGGAAGTGGATTTAGGAAGTAAAGTGGAATAGATGATGCGATATAATTCGTAGTTAAACAAGTTCAAGTTATTGGCCTTGAACTTTCCAGGACGAGCACGTGCGGGCGTACAAAGCTCATTCTTGAAACTAACGAGATTCGTACCATCGGGGAAATCAAAATCAGTGATGTCATCGAACGGGGCACCTTCCTTTGGAATACCAAGGATTTCCGCTAACGTTTCATCAGTAAACTCGATATCTATCCCTCCGACACGTGTTCTCACGGTAAAAGTGTCTAACACAAAATTATAGTAAAATAATCTAATGACATTAGTAGCTATAGGGAATTGTAAAGAAACAAAGTATTATAACCCTAATACCTCAAAGTAAGGATGGTGGTCTGGAAAGACTGTCTATTTGATCGGAGATTCGGTACAAATAGTACGCATAATGAAATCGGCATATCACAATAGGGCTTGGTCGGGAGTTTCGAAGTAAAACTCGTCCGATGCACCGTCATCTGATTGGACCGAAGAAAAGAGGGAATCCGTATGCGGATCCGAAGACGATGCCTCTTCACTGGCATTGGTCTTCTTCCTCTTGAAAGGATTAAATCCCTTAGGCATTCTATCCCAAAGTCTAGAAACCCTAACAATTGGAAAGTGGAGGAGAGAAGGAATTATACCTTCCGAGAATTGGATATGCTGTAGAGGACAAAATTCTCCGCACGAATCCAAAATTTGGACGAAGATCTCCACGTGGATTGGAAAAAGAAAGGTGGAGAGGAACTAGGGTTTAGGGGCACGACTGCTGCTGTTTTGGTGATATTTGGAAGAATGAGGAAGAGGGGGCCTCGGGTTCTGACCGGTACATATATATACCTAGTCGAACTCTAGCCGAATTCGGACCGAACTCGGGCCGAATTCGCCAAGGGTTGCCTGGCTATATATATATATAAATAATAATAATAAGGCCACATCTTTTTTATTAATTCGTTTCAAATGTTTAATTCAGAGTTTAGTAATTTTAAATCTCAAAATAATATAATTAATATTATTTTAGAAATTAATATTCTTTACTCAGCATCTATCTCAGATTAGCTGTAGGAGTACTGTCCCAGCTAACGGAGGTTCACCGGGGAACTCTTAAATAACGCTTCGCTTCGATGTAGTCGTGATGACAGACAGACTCTTTTTAGGCTTGTCTCGAAAACAGTTATTGAGTATCGAATAAATAATTAATAAAATAAAATTAATTAATGTTATTAACATATAAAATTCCTAATTCTCGACGTAAATAATTGAAACGATCTTCCGCTGGAGGTTTTGTGAGTATGTCAGCTAATTGATTATGTGTGTCTATGTATACAAGGTATATATCTCCATTTTGTTGATGATCTCTAAGAAAGTGATGTCTAATCTCGATATGTTTAGTACGAGAGTGACATACTGGATTCTTAGTCAAATTAATAGAACTAGTATTGTCACAAAATATGGGTATGTGTGTAAAATACAATCCATAGTCTTCTAAAGTTTGTTTCATCTACAAAATTTGTGCACAACAATGTCCTGCGGCGATATACTCAGCCTCGGTTGTTGATAATGCAACAGAATTTTGCTTCTTACTAAACCAAGAGACTAGAGTTTTTCCTAGAAAATGACATGTGCCGCTAGTGCTTTTTCTATCTACTTTGCATCCGGCAAAATTAGCATCAGAATAACCGGTTAGGTCAAATGACGTGGTTTTGGGATACCATAAGCCGACAGAAGAAGTGCTTTTAAGGTATCGGAAGATATACTTAACTGCACACAGATATGATTCCTTAGGATTAGCTTAAAAGCGTGCACATAAGCAAACACTAAACATAATGTCTGGTCGACTAGCAGTTAAATACAGTAAGCTATCGATCATACCTCGATACTTACGTATGTCGACAGGTTAGTCTTGTTCATCAATATCAAGCTTGGTTGAAGTCGTCATTGGAGTGCTAAGTGGCTTGACTGCTTCCATGTCGAACATCTTTAATAGATCTTTTGTGTACTTTGCTTGATTTATGAACGTCCCATTGTTGGTTTGTTTGATTTACAGTCCGAGAAATTTTTTTAGCTCTCCCGTCATGCTCATCTCAAACTCATTCTGCATACACTTTGAAAATTCTTGACAAAGAGATTTATCAATAGATCCAAAAATAATATCATCTACATAGACTTGAATCAAAAATGTTGTTATTCAAAGATTTTATAAACAAAGTAGTGTCAATATTTTCCTTTGAAAACCCGTTATCAAGTAGAAAAGAGCTTAGACGATCGTACCAAGCACGAGGGACTTGTTTCAAACCGTATAAGGCTTTCTTCAACTTGAAAACATATTCAGAAAATTTAAAATCAGTAAAACCAGGAGGTTGATCTACATAAACTTCTTCTTTTATAAAACAATTTAAAAATACGCTTTTGACATCCATTTAAAATAATTTAAAATTATGAAAACATGCAAATGCACATAACATGCGAATGGATTCTAATCTCGTAACTGGGACATAAGTCTCATCGTAGTCGATACCTTCTTCTTGATTGTATCCTTGAGCTACGAGTCGAGCCTTATTACGAGTCACTAAACCATTCTTGTTCAGTTTATTTCGGAATACCCATCGGGTGCCAAAGACCGGATGATCAATGGGCTTGGGAACAAGTTCCCAAACTTGATTCTGTTCGAATTGGTTTAATTCCTCTTGCATAGCATCTATCCAAAAAATTTTACTACATGCTTCTTCAATATTTTTGGGTTCAAACTGCGAAACAAAAGTAACACAAGAAGCTATATCTTTATTAGAGGAATGAGTACTTACACCCTTGGTAATCTCACCAATTACCAAGTCCTTTAGATGATTAGCCAAGAATCTCATCTCTTTTGGTGTAGTTTTTGGATTGCTAGTTTCGGCTTCTTTGCTTGGAGGTTCATCTGATGCTTGATGTAATGGTTCTGCATCTTTGTGTGAAGGTTTTGCAGTAGCTGTATTTGGTGTGATTATGTCTTCATTGTCATTATCGTCTAAGTATTGATTTAGCTCATCAAACTTGACATTGATTGATTCTTCGATGATCATGGTTCTTTTGTTGAAGACTTTGTATCCTTTGCTCTTTGCTGCATAACCTAAAAAATATACCTTCATCGACCTTTTCATCAAATTTACTTAAATTGTCTTTAGTATTAAGAATAAAACATTTATAACCAAAAATCTTGAAATATGAAACATTTGGTGTTCTATCAAACCATAGTTCATAGGGAGTCTTCTTCGATATAGGTCGAATTAGAACCCTATTGAGAATATAGCATGCTGTATTTACAGCTTCAGCCCAAAAGTATATAGGTAGACTAAACGGGTTTAACATTACTCTAGCCATTTCAGATAGAGTTCTGTTCTTACGTTCCACAACTCCATTTTGTTGCGGAGTCCTAGGGCAATAGAATTCATGCAAATAACCATGTGTGTCACAAAATTGCTTGAATTCTGCATTCTCAAATTCGCCGTCATGATCACTACGAATACGAGTAATCATGAATCCTTTTTCATTCTGTACTTTCTTGCAAAAGGTGACGAATTCTGATAATACATCGTTCTTGCGTGCAAGAAAATAAATCCATGTATATCTAGAGAAATCATCTATAATGACAAATGCATATAACTTACCACCTAGACTAGCAATTCTACTGGGTCCAAATAAGTCCATATGCAACAGTTGTAAAGGTCTAGTGGTACTTACAGTATTCTTGGATTTGAATGCGGATTTGGTAGCTTTGTTCTTTTTACATTCACTACATACCGTATCCTTCTTGAAAGAAATGTCCGGTAAGCCACGTACCAACTTCTTTGTAGATAGTCTTGAAATTGTATCCATGTTTGCATGGCCGAGTCTCATATGCCATAGTTGACTCTCGATGCTTTTGGCCATCAAACATCTACCTACTTTGTTAGCATCTTCCAACAAATAGAAAACACATATGTTGTCTTCCCTAATACCTTCAAATATAGTACTACCAGTTGAACTATCAACTATAGTACATTTATCTTTGACGGAGTTAATACCATAACCGTGATCAGCTAAATGGCTTATGCTGAGCAGATTATGTTTTAACTCAGTTACTAGACATACATCTTTAATCACTGGATAGGGAGCCTTACCAATGTCACCGATACCGATTATGTACCCTCTTAGATTATTACCGAAGGAGACATAGCCTTCTTTATTCTTCTTCGACAGTATTATGAATAGTGAAGCATCACCGGTCATGTGCCGTGAGCAACCGCTGTCGAGGATCTATTTGCTCCTAGCATGTGAAGGGTGTCCCACCTACAAAATAATTTGCAGATGAAACTCTTGGTACCTATTTCTTGTAGGGTCCCGACTGGTTAGTTTTTGGTATCCATACATAAATATTTAAATCTACTAACTTTCTGATTTTACATGCAGAAGATATATGACCAATGAGGCCATAATAATGACATTTAGCATGTTGAGTGTTGAAAGTAGTGTGAGGCACATGATTGGTAGGTTTTGGTTTTCTAGTATAGAAGAATGCATGCCTATTTGTCTTCTTGGACATAGTTTTGGTATGGTATGGTCTGACATGGTTGGGCGCGTTTCGATGATTCGGTAATTGACACATGTTAGAATAGGAAGCAGCAACTTCAGGCCATTTTCCTAAACTAATTTTCAACTTTTTAGAAGTGTCATATAATCTAGTATAGTCATATGCAAGTGATTCTAATCTAAATGTACACACTGGAGACTCTTTCTCTCCTTAGATAGGTCTTCCTTTAACTGGATGATAGTTAGGTCTTTTTCTTCGGATAGCTTAACAGTCTCGTGTAACAACAATTTAATAGAAGAAAGCTCACCAGACTCATTTGAAGAGTCATTATTTCTAACATGATCTAATTGGTCGGTAAGTCTTCCTATTTCACCTTTGTACTCTTTGAGTACCTTCTTAGAGGTTTCATATTTACTACGAAGTTTCCTGTAATCATTTAGCAGGTCACTGAAAGCCTCTCCTAGTTGCTCAAAGGTGAAATCATCATAAGGATCAAATAGAGGACTAGTGATTACCTGATCGCAAGCCATCAAGCATACATTTGCAGTGTCATCTGATTGTTCGTCTTCTGAGTCACTGGCTTCAATTTCATGCCATATGCTTGTATTGGCGTACTTTTTTGATGTAGATTTCTTCAGGTAGCCTTTGTCATATTTGCTGCTTTTCTTTGATGATGATGATGTGGGACAATCTTTCTTCATGTGTCCTTTCTTCTTGCATTCGTAGCAAATAGGATCTTCCTCGTTGTTGTTGTTGTTGTTGTCTTTGCTGTCTTTTGTTCTCCTGTTAAATCTCATGAACTTCTTGAATTTTCTTACTAGAAGAGCTTGATCTTCAGAATCGGAGTCGCTGTCGTCAGAATCATCTTTGATGGTTCTTCTATGTTGAGCCTTGAGAGCCATCGACTTCTCTGACTTCTCCTTTGGCGTAGCATCTTCAAAGTCTTGAAGTTCTAACTCGTGAGTGAGTAGCTTACCCATGAGTGTTTCCAGAGACATTGTTGAGAGGTCGTTTCCTTCAATGATTGTTGTAGCCTTTCGAATCCAGTTCTTTGTAAGGGCTCGTAGAAGTTTGCGAATCTTCTCATGGTTACTGTAATCCTTGCCTAGTGAAGACAGAAGATTTACAATATCCAAGAATCTTGTAAACATCTGAGTGACTGATTCACTTGGCCTCATTTTGAACACCTCGTACTCCTGAGTAAGTCTGCTGATCTTTAACTCCTTAACTTGTGTTGTTCCTGTGATCACCCTGAATTTCGGGTTGATTTTTTTCATTTTATTTTATTTATTTTCTGATTGATTGGTTTTGATAAATAATTTATTCTGCTATTTTTCCTTAAGTGTAATTTTTCGTGCCTTTGATATTTGGAGTATCAGTGATGTTCAATTCTGGAAATCTTCTTCACGAGTTTTGGAGTGGACAGGATTACCTTCATGATGGTATATAGTGTCCCATCCAAACTTGTTCCCTTGTGCTCTTTTTGCTTCGCTGAACTTCGGGTCGAATTAGACCATTTGATCATTAATTAATTTTTCCCACTCTTTTCTTTGATCATTATTAGCACGTTACCGTGACTTTTAATTTTGGAGCGCAAGACCAGTTATTTTCTTGAAACCAACTCCTCATGCATGATCTACTCGAGACGCTCTTCACCCTTGACCTTCGTGTTCTACTCAGACACGTCATTTTGTGCTCCATTTGCTTCGCACAACTTCCTGACACGTGACCCGATTTTATTTTACTCCACGGTGTCACATTTATTTTCCAATTTGATTTGTGGGTCCCCTGTCGACCAAAACCTGTCAGCCCCAATTATGGACATGGCCCACATTGAGCCTACTACCCGTCTGCCACTTGTGTCCCATTTATTAGAATCCCTATGTGCTACTTATTTATCCATGATCATCCACACCTAATTTTATTCGATTCTTGCACAATGTCCGATTTTCATCCAACCCGGTTTGACCGAACCCAGTCCAAGCTCCATGTTATTCTCCATCATGACACCCTCATATTTTTCTTACCCAAAAATATCAAGTGCTCTGCTACCTATTTTTTTCTATATTTATTGGAATTTTCTGTTGAATTAAATCTCTATAGGAATAACCAATTTTCCTCTAATTAAATTCTAGCCACTAATTTCCCTCAAATTAATCCTATCCATCCAATTTCCCTACATCATTTTTCCCCACATCCTATGGCCATGTGGCCGGCCCTAAAATTCATGGGGCAACTTTTGTCCCACTCTCTCTCTCATTTATTACATCTCATTCTCTCTCTCTCTCCCTTTCTTCATTTATTTCCACGTATTTCTCTACTACAACACAGCAGCAACCACCACCATTGCACCCGAGCTTCACACCCCGACCACCCTTCCTCCTCCTGGCCCGGCCTCCGCCACCGTCGGCCTCCCCCTACGGGACAACTCCTTCTCCTCCTCCTCCTTCTTTACTAGTCACCATCCATCCATCCATCCATCCATCCACACCATGGCCGCCACCACCATAACAGTCACCCACCACCACCTCTGCACCGGACAGCCGACCGCCGCGGTGGGACGTGCGTCGCCCGCCGTCGCCGGCCTGGCCGAGCACGGTTGTGCCACCAGCGCACAACAGCAGCGGCTGCACCACTGCACAGGCGCACACGCGCGTGCGCGCGGGCCGCCGTCGTGCACTGCCGTGCCGCCGCGTGGGCCGTCGTGGCTCGTCGTGAGTGCGCCCCTCTTCGGCGAGTCTTCCCCTGATGGCCACCATCCTTCGGGACGCGCCGTCGAGGCGATTCGTGCATTTTGCACGACGTCCCGTCGTGACGCGCACGAAATCAAGTTCATTTGGCGCTCCGTCGCAGCAACTTCGCACACATTTTTCTGGAGATCCGACCGTTGGATCGGCAATTTCTTTGCTCCGTCGCAATCTCGGTATATCCACCTTCACTCATGTCAATTTTCGTCCGTTAATTTTATCGTTTGATACATCAAAATCGGCCACCAAGTTGACCGTTTAAATTGTATTAAATTTGGACAGTTTCGTGGGGCCAACTTCGTCAGCTTGTATCTCCTCCACCGCAGCTCCGTTTGACGTGCTACCAGTTTCGGTGCAAAGCTGGTATAACCCTCTTGCTACTCCTCTAGTTTCGTTTCATTGTGAGCTTGTTTGATTGGTTGAATTCGACGCCAAAGTTGGCCGTCCGAATTCGTAATTTCCAACTTGTAAAATTCTATTTTTGAACACGGGACTCCAGATTTCATTTCTGACACCACCATTAGACTTGTGGCATCGTTCTGGCATGTTCTCTTATAAAATTTGTTAGATTTGGAGAACGTGGGCCCTGGCACGTTTTTGGGTGCAAAGTGGGTCCCACATTCTGGGTCAACGGGACTTTTTGACGCCGGCTCATCGGAATCCAATTCCGGATATACCGTTGAGTTCGTATCATCATTCTGGACTCGTTGACATATAATTTGCTAGGTTTTGGTGGATATTGGATCCGACACGCATTTCGGTGCAAGTCGGATACCAATATCCGGGTCAACGGGTCATTTTGAGATCGGCTCATCGGAATCCAATTTCGGAGATACCGTTGAGTTTGTATCATCATTCTGGACTCGTTGATAGGTGGTTTGCTAAGTTTTGAGAACATTGGCTCCGGCACGCATTTTCGTGCAAATTGGAATTCTAAGTTCTGGTCAACGGACCAAATTGAGATCGGGTCAACGGAATCCAATTCTGGAGATACCGTTGGGTTCGTATCGTCATTCTAGTTTCGTGGACATATAATTTGTTATATTTTATAGACTTGTTTTCTTGCACGTTTTTTGGTACAAAATGGCTCCGACACGGACACCGTTTTGACCCGAAATTACCTTTTTGCCCTTGTGTCCAAATTGGACCGTTGGTTAGGCTATCGAAGCTAATTTGACCATTCTGGACACGTTGGCGATGTTTATTTCATCGTCCGACAATGTTTGTTGATAATTTCTCTGAATTTAACCTTTTTATAATTAATTAATAATTAATTCTTATAATGTTCGTATTTCGGGATTAGTACAACGAAACTGAGCTCAGTCGATTCCAGTGATCTCAAATCGCTGAAATTGACAAGATGGACACGTGGATCACTATAATAAGATTATCAATTTTACCGATAATCTTCTTATCTCGATTTGCGTGACGTAAGTTTCGACGTACAAATAACGAAGTACACTTTATATTAGACTCGAATTGATCCTGTTTGACCAGAGTTGACCAGTTGACCCAAAGTCAACTGTAAGTCAACACTTGACCTAGTTTGACTAGATTATTGACCGGAGTCGACCTAGAGTTGTTTTGACCTAGAAGAACCTAGATTAATATAGATTGATTATAGAGATTCATTTATTACAACTTGAATACCTTGTAACCTGTGTTGCTTTAAATAGGACTCTGTGGCTTCAGTTGGACCCCCTATACTTATCAGCTGTTCAGGTTATCAGGCGAGTACATTCTCTGATCATTTTATATCCTGCTTAGAATTATATTCCTGCTTTAGATTACTATACTTGATGCTGTCACGACATTATCACGGATTAGTACTATACGGATCTCTTCATGCGATGTTATCCCCCTCGGGAGCATCGGGTACATTGTGTCATGTGCGTTTCACTTTCATCATGTACTCATGTGCTTTCACCATACATGTACACTCTTGTGAATCTTGTACTCTCATGTTCACAGAGCCTTCATGTATACTATCATGTGTACCCTTTTAAGGGACCCATGTGATATCATGTACAATAATATAACCTGTTTAGATCCTTGTGTATTGATTGGGGAAAAGGGGGAGTGCTAGTAGTCATGTGAACAATTTCATAGTAGTGTAGATCATGTAAAACTCTTTAGTGTAGATCATGTACAAATCTGTTCCGTTCACATGTGCTATCATGTACTCTACATCACTAGCCACTGTTAGTTCTCTATTTATAGTAGATATTTCTATTACAGTTCTCTCTCTGTTTACATACTGTATTTTTTCAGATCATGTATCTTACTTTACTGCATGATTATATTTTCTAACCTGCTATGATTTGTTGAGATGTATTGTGCTCGCTCCTGTCCTGACTGGACCTGTTGATAAATTTTACAGATAGCTTGGAGGTTGCCTGCTAGCCTAGAGGAGACACTTTAGAGGTTATTTAGATAGTTATTTCATTTGTCTGGAGTTGTATTTACTTTGTGGATTACTGTATTTGAGTTCTGAGTTGTATTTCTGGGTTTATGTATCTTAGACACTTAGACTTCTATCTCTTGTATCTCTTTTGGATTTCATGTTTTATCTATCTTCCTTATCATGCTCTACCTTAGATGTGATTGAGACTGTATCTGCTATGTCACCCCCATTCGGGAAGTATAAACTGATTAGTCTTATACTGTTAGATGCATTGAGACCTAGGACAGCGTTCTACCGCCGACACTGCGGCGTAGGCTGGGCGTTGTTACGTTCTCGTGCCCTAACTCTAGGGTGCGGGTCGTGACACATTTTTAGTGGTGGCCCATGCAGGTCGAGTTTATGTAGTGGTATTCGAACTAGAGTACCACTACAGCCTGCAGTAGGATTATGATATATTTTTGAAGGTACTCAATCACAATTAGGATCCATTGAGAGATTCCTGGGACGACCCTTGAGAATCTTGTTTAACTCCGATTTGAAAACTCTTTTTGTTTCTTGATTTGATTTATCTTTACTTTCTGTTGTTGAATTTGATTTTGATGTATTATTATTGAATTTGAGTTGTATTTATTGATTTTGATGAAGGTTGTGGAATTTTGAATCTTGATGTTAGCTGTAGCATCCGAGTTTGTAGTTATATGATTTAAAGGATTTTGTTCATTTCTGAATTTTGATGTTCGTTGATAAATTTGAAAAAAAAAATTGGTATTCATTGTTGATTTAATTTAATTTTTGGCAAGATGAAATTATATGGGCTAGGTCATCTAAGTTATGGAAATCTTGTCTTCTATAGTCACATTAGCCAGCATGGTGAGGGCATATAGTCTGACTTTGGATATATTTTTCGGGTGTCAGAATTTAAGGTTTTCGCAGCCAAGCTAGCGGCATCGCAAAAATGTTAAATACCATGATTCTAGAGGTATGTGCATAAGTCAAGGACTCTGTGATTATCGTAGCCTTACTTACTAGTATGACGAGGATTTAGAGTACCATGATTTTGGATAGACGCATATAATTATCAGATTGTACCCTAAATATTTTCGAACATGTTTTTGCTACTTTTGTTTCAGCCATTCAAAAAAAAAGAATTATTGTTGTTTTGTTTTGTTTTGTTTCTCATTGTTTACTTAGGAGTAGCTAGTGTAACTTCTTACCATAAAATTCTTCTCAATACAATGAATCGATAATTTTGCTAGACTTTATCTTGGATTTGATATTATAGCTATGGTTTCAAAATGGTTCTTTCTTTAAACAGATAAGCAGAACAAATTTCATTGTTATTTCCTTCTTGCTATTATTCTTGTATTAAATAATAATAAAACTGTCTTGATTACGTCAATCACCTGCTTGCAATCTTGGTAGGAATCTAAATGTTAGTCTTAACGTAGAATTAATTTTCTTTTTATATTGGGACATGAGAATATATATATATATATATGTATATAGTGGACACCTTGCCTGACACGTATGCATGCTACACTTGATTCCCACCTAGCTAAATACATATTAATATGTTGTTAATGTTAAATTTTCCAAAACCCAATATTTCTGGTTTTCTGCTTTTACAGTTTAAATTCGTAATTCAAATATAAATTTTATGATAATAGTTTTGTTTACATCACTGCACATGTATGTTATACATAGGGTTTTAATTCAAAAAAAAATGTGTTTGGTTGAGTTTTGTGTTTGAATTTGTCAAATCTGAGACTGTGTGCATATTAACCCTTGATACGGGATTCCAAATGTTAGTTCAATTTGTTGTTCCATTTTTATGTAATATTTAGAGCTGTGTACATTGTTGTTGTAGGGATATAATATTAGGTTTTATATTCTTACATGATAGGTTGTGATAAACATTGAGTTGGTTTTGATGTGCAATTCTCCAAAATCCTGAAAACTGAATACATGTTAACATTTTTACATTGATTTCCATATTTAGTTCAATTTCAGATTTAACATGTAATATTGAACTGTATGCGTAGATAAATGTATGGATAATATGTTAGGGTTTCATTTCTATCATGTTAGGATGTATTGGGAGCATTGAGATTAGTTGTGATATTTCAAACTCCTAAATTTTGAAATTGCATTATGATAATATTGCACTGGTTTAAATGTTGGCTTATTTTCAGATTTTGTATGTAAATGCTGAACTAAAACTGGGTTTAACCTTTCAATACTAAGCTATAACCCTGTACAAGGACACACACCCACCCTAACTTAGTATACCCTGTCATGTAACCTAACATTTCCTCTCTATGTTATGATCATGTACCTGTATAGATATATATATATATAGAGTTTATGCATACATGTTATAATATATATAGATACATAACTAATCCCTACCTCTTTATATATATATATATATATATATATATATATATGTATATGGTTAAGCCATGCATGTTAGGAGTAAATGAATTGTGTATTGTAGATTGTTTAACCAATATGCCATGATTAGTGTAACTTGATAGCCGTTGTTTTGAAATCCAGATCCTCATCTACACTTTCATGTATATTCACGTACACCCACGCCTACTATCTAACCATATGAACATGTCCCCATACACATAATGCTAGTTTTTTTTTTCTCTCTAACGCTCTCTCTATATATATATTGTGATTGAATTTCAATTCTTTAACTTTTGAATTTAATTTTTCTGTACCCTTTTAGATGATTGGTAGTTACCTTTCTTTATTTTTTATAAGTACCAGTTTTCATATAGGATGGTAGACCGCCTTACAGTTTTGATGATTTGTTATTTCTGGTCAACGGACCAAATTGAGATCGGGTCAACGGAATCCAATTCTGGAGATACCGTTGGGTTCGTATCGTCATTCTGGTTTCGTGGACATATAATTTGTTATATTTTATAGACTTGTTTTCTTGCACGTTTTTCGGTGCAAAACGGCTCCGACACGGACACCGTTTTGACCCGAAATTACCTTTTTGCCATTGTGTCCAAATTTGACCGTTGGGTAGGCTATCCTAGCTAATTTGACCATTCTGGACACGTTGGCGATGTTTATTTCATCGTCCGACAATGTTTGTTGATAATTTCTCTGAGTTTAACCTTTTTATAATTAATTAATAATTAATTCTTATAATGTTCGTATTTCGGGATTAGTACAACGAAACTGAGCTCAGTCGATTCCAGTGATCTCACATCGCTGAAATTGACAAGATGGACACGTGGATCACTATAATAAGATTATCAATTTTATCGATAATCTTCTTATCTCGATTTACGTGACGTAAGTTTCGACGTACAAATAACGAAGTACACTTTATATTAGACTAGAATTGACCCTGTTTGACCAGAGTTGACCAGTTGACCCAAAGTCAACTGTAAGTCAACACTTGACCTAGTTTGACTAGATTATTGACCGGAGTCGACCTAGAGTTGTTTTGACTTAGAAGAACCTAGAATAATGTAGATTGATTATAGAGATTCATTTATTACAACTTGAACACCTTCTAACCTGTGTTGCTTTAAATAGGACTCTGTGGCTTCAGTTGGACCCCCTATACTTATCAGCTGTTCAGGTTATCAGGCGAGTACATTCTCTGATCATTTCTATCCTGCTTAGAATTATATTCCTGCTTTAGATTACTATACTTGATGCTGTCACGACATTATCACGGATTAGTACTATACGGATCTCTTCATGCGATGTTATCCCCCTCGGGAGCATCGGATACATTGTGTCATGTGCGTTTCACTTTCATCATGTACTCATGTGCTTTCACCATACATGTACACTCTTGTGAATCTTGTACTCTCATGTTCACAGAGCCTTCATATATACTATCATGTGCACCCTTTTAAGGGCCCCATGTGATATCATGTACAATAACATAACCTGTTTAGATCCTTTTGTATTGATTGGGGAAAAGGAGGAGTGCTAGTAGTCATGTGAACAATTCCATAGTAGTGTAGATCATGTACAACTCTTTAGTGTAGATCATGTACAAATCTGTCCCGTTCACATGTGCTATCCTGTACTCTACATCACTAGCCACTGTTAGTTCTCTATTTATAGTAGATATTTCTATTACAGTTCTCTCTCTGTTTACATACTGTATTTCTTCAGATCATGTATCTTACTTTACTGCATGATTATATTTTCTACCCTGCTATGATTTGTTGAGATGTATTGTGCTCGCTCCTGTCCTGACTGGACCTGTTGATAAATTTTACAGATAGCTTGGAGGTTGCCTGCTAGCCTAGAGGAGACACTTTGGAGGTTGTTTAGATAGTTATTTCATTTGTCTGGAGTTGTATTTACTTTGTGGATTACTGTATTTGAGTTCTGAGTTGTAATTCTGGGTTTATGTATCTTAGACACTTAGACTTCTATCTCCTGTATCTCTTTTGGATTTCATGTTTTATCTATCTTCCTTATCATGCTCTATCTTAGATGTGATTGAGACTGTATCTGCTATGTCACCCCCATTCGGGGAGTATAAACTGTTTAGTCTTATACTGTTAGATGCATTGAGACCTAGGACAGCGTTCTACCGCCGACACTGCGGCGTAGGCTGGGCGTTGTTACGTTCTCGTGCCCTAACTCTAGGGTGCGGGTCGTGACAGTTCCTTCGTGGGTTACTTCGAAAAGTTTTTTCACCTCGTTTGATGTTGTGCAGGCTGTTGAATTCAGTTCTGTCTAAAGCACAAAATAGAGCGCTAATAGCACGTGCGTCAAGACTGGCCTTTTTTTTTCATCCTCTGTATATTTGTCATGGGATTTTTCAACTAAAACACCATCAATATTAATATGAGGGGGCTTTCTATAGCCATCAATAACTACAGACCATAAGTCAAAATCAAGAGATTTCAGAAAGAAACTCATACGTGTTTTCCAATAAGTGTAGTTTGTGCCGTCAAACAGTGGAGGTCTATTTGTGGCTTGGCCTTCACTTGTGAATTTCACAGTTTCCATGTGTAATGTTGTGATGTATATAACAATTGAATATAACTACAATTTTACCTTGCTTTACCTGTATAACCCGTTCTGATACCAATTGTAGGAACGAAATCGTAAAGCAGAATACTCTAGAAGGGGTGAATAGAGTAGGCAGCGGAATATTGCTAATTAAAAATCTCGTTAGCAGTTAGATCACAGATATAATAATAATCATAAAGTAAATGACAGAAATAAAAGAGTGATCAGAAGGCAAACGCAAACACCGAGATTTATACTGGTTTTGCTCTTGTGAGGACTAGTCCAGTCGGAAGAACTCTAGCTTCCAGTTGAATCCACTATTGGAAAATCCTGCAAGTTTTCATATGAAGTCCTTGCAACTTCTACAGACGCGAGCTTTGATACGAAGAACTCGACCAACTTTAATTATGAAGAGTTGTTTCTTTAATCAAGCCTCTGATTACAATCGCTCTGAAACTTCTGGACCGCACCGTACTGGCAAATCGACTAGAGGATTGTAACTAGCTTGGGATTTGAAAATGGAAGCTTTTAGAACTCTTTGGAAGAAATGTAAGCTTTAGAAGAGAAGAGATTGAAAGTGAATTGGTGATTTGAAATGATCGAAATCCTTCTCTATTTATAGTTTTTCCAAAGACAGAACTCTGACAGAATTCGGGCAGAATTCGGGCAGAACTCTTTGTAACAAACCGCAACTGAAGGGAGACCAAGTTCAAAATCAATCGTTCACATAACGTTCAACTTGGCCGAACTCTTGCCGAACTCTGGCCGAGTTTTGCTAGGGTTCTGCCATTTGATTTTGAGAAAAATTATTTTGGCTTTTTGAAAAGTCCTTCAGAAGCTTTTTATAAAGAGAATGTTTTTCAAAAACATAGGTCATTTTTAAAAGGATAGGGTGATTTTGAAAAACGATTCCGGATAGCCTATTTGCCAGTACGACTTGGTGTACATTATATTCCTAGACTCAATAAAATAAAAAATTATATTGTTTTGAAGGAAATACATTATGAATGGTAAACAGCTTCAGTGTCACGCCCCAGTACCGAAATACGGAGACGGACTAGGCCAGCTACTCCATATGAGGTACGTAACGTCATACGGCGATCGCGGCTGTCGAGAGACTAGGGGGTACATGCTACAATCAAGTCTCCTATGGTCCCACAGAGTTCTATGTCTCAATCAATCAAATCACATCAGCAAATAGATGAACATTAAAGATAAAGCAGTAAGGCGTCCCCGACGCTTCATCAAAATGATCATGAGAGACTAGCTTCATAATTTAGCTATCTCGGAGAGTCAGGAGTACAAAATTATACACAGCTGCAGTCTGTTTAATTACAATTATGTACTGACACAAAACATCAAGTAAACTGGCTAACAGGTGCCGGTGGCTAAACGCCGCAAAAGTATAAGCAGGAGTGGTGGAGAAGAAACCCACTCGAGTCCCCGAACTGCCATGCTCCTAGTATGCACCATGGATGTCAGGGAGGAAGATAGTGTCCTCTGGCTCTGCTACGAGATTTGGCCAAACAAAACCAGCGGGGTCAGCCCCGAATAGTAAGTACCGCCAAAGGGGCACAAGAGTTAAGACTAAAAACCCAGTTAATAGAATTATTGATAATAATAATACTTATGCTACTATTATAGTGTAGCGCAACATCCTCGAACCCATATGGCACCCTTACAACCAAACAAGGACAAAAGGTGCCGCATGGAGTCGGGACGTGTCGTACTCAATAACTTTCACATAAGTTAAAAGGTATAAACAATAAAATCTCCTGATCGTGACTTCGGTCGATAGCCTATCGCAGCACAATAACCAACCCAACAATCAAACAAGAACATGGGTTGGATCATGTACCATGATAGACCATGTTTCTCAGTCATTCACAGAAGTAGCACTTCACAACCAGAATAAGTCTTCCGTTCATAACTTCGGTCCACAGCCTGTCATAGTACGATAACCAACCCAACAATCAAACAAGAACATGGGTTGGATCACGTACCATGACAGTCCGCTTTCCTCAGTTATTCACGGAAGGTATATAGGATACATGCAAGTCATTTTCACGGCCAATCAAGTCTACGAGTTTCTAGTGGGACGAGGTTATCCTCGCATCATGTTATTTAGAAAATCCTCAGATCGTATCTTTCCAGCAAGGCTAGCCAACCCAGGGGTTCGCGTAGACAGGTATGATTGAGCACAGGTCCCTCGCAAGGCCACCTTGCTAAAACATATAATATATAGCAGGAATTAATCGGATACAGTCATCCACTCGTTGCAGATGACACAGTATCCGTGGAGACCAGCCGGCGCGTCAAGATAGTATCTCAAGGCGGCTGGTGTAACACGATCTCGGGATTCTTGCCCTCCCCATGCATCTAGTATGTTTAGTTGCCTAGTTTAACCCTAGGTGAAATCTTGGACTCATATGCTGTGGCCTACATGATTATCCTCCTAAAGTCGTACTTTAGTACGAGTACCCCAAAGAGGATCCATGTCAATCAGTATGTCAACATGTTCTACCCTCCTTAGTGTAATGCATCATTGCAAATACGCCACATGGAGTTACGAGTCATTTGTCGAGCATGAACAAGAACTGGGACATTCAGGTACATGTATCAGGGAGAAACACTTTGTTCTCCGGGGTCACATTAGTGCTCATATCATGCTCGGGACAAAAGGCATTAGGATATAAAATGGGCATATAATATATATATAATAATAATAATAATAAGGTAACAAGATAGGGCACAAAAGTCCATACGGCTCAAGGGGAGTGAGTCCATGCGGCCGGGTCAATACTGGTTCATGCGGCTGGGACTACACGCTCATGCGGCTCAGGGAGCCCCAAGGCGCATGCGGCTAGAAAGGCGGGTTCATGCGGACGAAGGGGTGTCAGCTTATGCGGCTGCGAAGGGAGCAATCGCCAGGCGGCCGTGGTTCAACAGCATATGCGGCTGCGATCAGACGAAGTCCTATGCGACTGAGCATGGGCGATACATATGCGGCTAGATGGTGGATGGGCCTTATGCGGCCCTAAATAGTAGCGCATATGTGGCTCAATTACTTGCCGCATGAAGATTCATGCGGTCAAGTACTCAAGCAAGTCTTATGCGGCTAGGAAGGACTTTCCATGCGGCTGAGCTCGAACGAGTCTCATGCGGCTAGAAAGGCCATGCGGCCAGAGACTTGCCGCATGAAGATTCATGCGGTCAAGTACTGCTCTTCTTCTCCACTGGTCCGAGAAGAGGAGCCAAGCAACTATGGCTTCCAAGCTACACAAAACCTTCATCCGGAGCCCAAATCGGAACTTCCTTAGGTCAAAATGGGGTAGAACGAGATCCTCTACAACATGGAACCATCAAAACTAGGAAATAACAAGATTAAGTAGATCAAAACCCAAGAAATCCAAAAATAAAGTAAACCTAGATCTACAAAAATCAAAGCTTCAAAATGGAAACTTCCAAGTTCTAAACTATATAGGTTGAGGAGAAGAACATGTTTTGGCAAATAGTTTTGCAAGAAATCATTGACAAAATTATGGATCCATCTCTTGAGCAAGTTGGTACTTGCCTTGGTTGATGGAGAAAATATTTGGTTGGTGGAGGAAATAAATGAGAGGAAGTAAATGAGAGGAGAGAGAATGAGATGAGTTATATATAGATCTTGGACCCATGGGTTCATGATGAACCAAAGGGTTCATGATGAACCATTGGTGAACCAAGAATGGGTTACCCAAATGAGCCAAAACTGTAGGCCCAAATGCAGAAAATAAATTAGGAAATAACATTTTGTCAAATATTTTTGGGAATGCATGAAGAAATACAGCATAATAAATATAGTATAAATACAAGATAAATACGATTTATCGGTTTACGTATTAAAATACGTATTCCAGGATCGGGGAGTGACATCTCTACCTTTCTTAGAAAAATTCCGTCCTCGGAATTCTAGCCAAGACAGGATAGTGAAATCAGGACAAGCAAGGCTCAATCATATACAAGTTAACTATCATAGCAGTTATTATCATACATCACAAAGTGCAAAACAAGCAGGTGCAGATAAGCATGGAACCGTGTCAATAAGGTGCAAAAATATACCTTATCAGTCAAACAAATGCGGATACCGAGATTTGATCTCGTCTTCGCGCTCCCAGGTTGACTCTCCCGGAGAGTGATGGTTCCAAGAAACACGGACAAGGCTTATCGTCCGATTCTTGAGTACCTTCTCTCGTCGGTCTAAAATAGATACGGGTTGTTCCTCGTAAGTTAGGTCGGTACCAACGACTAACTCAGAATGATCGAGGACATGACTCGGATCCGGGACATACCCACGTAATTGGGACACATGAAACACATCATGTATGCCAGTTAACGAAGACGGAAGGGCAAGTCGATAAGCCACATCGCCTACCCGAGCGAGAATCTTAAAAGGACCAACGTATCTTGGACTAAGCTTTCCTCGGGTTCCAAATCTGATGATACCCCGAGTAGGTGAAATCCGCAGAAACACTTGGTCGCCAACTCTGAACTCTAGAGGCCTACGATGCTGATCTGCCCAATGACGATGTCGGTCCTGCGCAACTCGAAGGCGTTCTCTGACCAACTTAACTATCTCCACAGTCTGCGTGATCATCTCTGGCCCCAACAGCTTCCGTTCTCCGACGTCGTCCCATGCCAAAGGGGACCTGCACTTCCTTCCGTACAAGGCTTCGAACGGGGCCATCTGAATGCTAGTCTGATAGCTGTTGTTATAGGAGAACTCCACTAGATGAAGGTGATCCTTCCAAGATCTGCCAAAATCTAAGGTACACGCCCGTAGCATATCTTCTAACGTCTGAATGATTCTTTCTGATTGCCCGTCAGTTTGTGGATGATAAGCAGTCCTGAATCTTAACTTGGTTCCCAAACTTTGGTGTAAGCTCCACCAAAAATGGGAAGTAAACCGCGTATCCCGATCTGATACTATACTAACTGGAACACCGTGTTGCCTTACTATCTGCTTCATGTACATTTCTGCTAGCTGCTCAGTAGTCTGTCCAACTCGGAAGGGAAGGAAATGAGCGACCTTCGTGAGTCGATCTACTATTACCCAGACTGCATTCTTGCCAGTCGGGGATCTAGGTAAACCGGTCACAAAGTCCATCGTGATGTGCTCCCATTTCCATTCTGGGATAGGAAGCGGCTGTAGCAATCCTGCTGGTCTCTGCTGCTCGGCTTTCACCTGCTGACATACCAGACACTTGGATACAAATCTTGCTATCTCTTTTTTCATGCCATTCCACCAAAAGTACTGCCTGATATCTCGATACATCTTCGTTCCTCCTGGATGAATGGAGTAAATAGAACTATGAGCTTCGGACATAACTTCTTGCCGAAGGTCTCCACTCGGTACACAGAGTCTGTTCCCAAACCTGAGCGTACCATCTTCATGAATCACTAACTCCTTCCTACGGCCTGATTCACACTCCGACCGCAACTTCTGAATCTGTGGATCTCCTGCTTGTGCTGTCCTTATCCTCTCTACTAAGGTTGACTGAATCTGCATACTGGTCATTCTTCCTATATCCCTTGGCAAAATTACTTCGATTCCCATACTCTGAAGGTCTTCTAAAATATGCTTCTGCGAGGTCAAGATAAAGGTACGGTCTCTCCTACTCAGTGCATCTGCAACTATATTCGCCTTGTCTGGATGATACTGAAGATCTAAGTCAAAATCCTTCAGCAGTTCTAACCATCTTCTTTGCCTCATGTTCAAATCTCGCTGCGTGAATACGTATTTCAAACTCTTATGATCAGTATAGATCTCTACCCGATCTCCGTATAAATAATGCCTCCACAACTTGAGTGAAAACACCACAGCTGCTAACTCCAAATCGTGAGTCGGGTAATTCTTCTCATGGTCTCGAAGCTGCCGAGACGCATATGCTATCACCTTTCCGTGCTGCATCAATACACATCCAAGACCCTTTCCAGATGCGTCACAATATACTGTAAAGCCTCCCGCTCCTACCGGAAGCGTCAAAATCGGGGCTGAGATCAACCTCTTCTTCAATTCTTCAAATGATGCCTGACAGCTAGCTGACCAAACAAACTCTACGTCCTTGTGCGTCAAACGCGTTAAGGGCGTCGAGATCTTGGCAAAGTCCGCCACGAACCTTCTATAGTAATCAGCTAATCCTAAGAAACTTCGCACTTCTGCAACCGTTCTCGAGACTGGCCAATGCTCTACGGCCTCAATCTTCTTCGGATCCACTGACACTCCTGCCCCAGAAATTATATACCCCAGGAACGAAATGTGATCTAACCAGAATTCACACTTGTCGAGCTTTGCATAAAGTTGATGCTCCCTCAATGTCTGCAAGACAGTCCTAAGATGTTTCTCATGCTCCTCTTCACTGCTGGAATAGACAAGAATGTCATCTATGAACACCACCACAAATTTATCCAAGTACGGCAGAAAGATGCGGTTCATTAAATCCATGAATACTGCGGGGGCGTTGGTTAGTCCAAAGGGCATTACTAAGAACTCATAATGCCCATATCTAGATATGAATGCTGTCTTCGGTATGTCTTGCTCCCGGACTCTTACTTGATAGAATCCCGACCGAAGATCGATCTTGGAAAAGATGCTGGCCTTGCTCAACTGGTCAAACAGGTCATCAATCCTTGGTAGCGGGTACTTATTCTTCACTGTTACTGCATTCAGCTTGCGGTAGTCGATGCACATCCTCGTCGACCCATCCTTCTTGGGAACTAGAATCACTGGCGCAGCCCAGGGCGATTTACTGTCTCGGATGAATCCCTTAGACTTCAACTCTTCTTCATGTTGATACAACTTATCCTGTTCTGACGGCGACATTCTGTAAACTCTGTCTGCAATAGGCCTCGTTCCAGGGTTCAACTCAATGCTAAATTCTACCTCTCTGACTGGGGGTATCCCTGGGAGCTCATCAGGGAAGACGTCGAGAAAATCTTCGACTACTCTCGGAATCTGTCCTGGCTCTGACACTGCTGCTGAGATGACGCCTCCGGCCTGATTCTTCAAGGTTCGAGTAAAGATGAACTGCTCCATCCTAGGAACGCTGAATATGACCCTTCCTCCTCTACAATCAATTGTCGCATGACTGTCTCTCAACCAGTCCATGCCAAGAACGACATCAAAATTCCCCATAGGGAATTCAATCAATGATGCGGGCAGTAGATGCCCACACACCTCCATCGGACATGAAAAGTGCACTCTGCTAACTTCTACGAGCCCATTGCCGGTGAGTATATCCATCCTCTCCGGCAATGCCTCAAACTCTAATCCAATCCGTGTAGCATATTGTGCAGAGATGAATGAATGATAGCGCCTAAATCAAATAATGCTACAGCGGAAAATGAGGTGACGAGAATTTTACCTGCCACCACGTCACTAGACGCTAGAGCCTCTCCCAAGGTCAATGTGAGAGCCTGGCCCCGCGGAGCCCCTTGTTGCGGCCTTCCTCGACCATGCTATTGCTGCCTCTGAGGGCCTCACCCGCTACTGAGAATGAAGCACCCCTATAGAGAAGAATATAAGATTATCAAGTCCGGACGAGGAAGATTTCGAGGATGCAAGTCAGGTTAGAGTATCAAGGCAAGGACAGAGAATTCGAAACAGAATTTCAAGGAGAACAAGTTTTGATTGAGACTCCTAATAATTCGCAATACCCCACAAGTCTGAAAATCTGACCTGCATGGGCCACCACTAAAACCTTGTCACGCCCCAGTACCGAAATACGGAGACGGACTAGGCCAGCTACTCCATATGAGGTACGTAACGTCATACGGCGATCGCGGCTGTCGAGAGACTAGGGGGTACATGCTACAATCAAGTCTCCTATGGTCCCACAGAGTTCTATGTCTCAATCAATCAAATCACATCAGCAAATAGATGAACATTAAAGATAAAGCAGTAAGGCGTCCCCGACGCTTCATCAAAATGATCATGAGAGACTAGCTTCATAATTTAGCTATCTCGGAGAGTCAGGAGTACAAAATTATACACAGCTGCAGTCTGTTTAATTATAATTATGTACTGACACAAAACATCAAGTAAACCGGCTAACAGGTGCCGGTGGCTAAACGCCGCAAAAGTATAAGCAGGAATGGTGGAGAAGAAATCCACTCGAGTCCCCGAACTGCCATGCTCCTAGTATGCACCATGGATGTCAGGGAGGAAGATAGTGTCCTCTGGCTCTGCTACGAGATCTGGCCAAACAAAACCAGCGGGGTCAGCCCCGAATAGCAAGTACCGCCAAAGGGGCATAAGAGTTAAGACTAAAAACCCAGTTAATAGAATGATTAATAATAATAATACTTATGCTACTATTATAGTGTAGCACAACATCCTCGAACCCATATGGCACCCTTACAACCAAACAAGGACAAAAGGTGCCGCATGGAGTCGGGACGTGTCGTACTCTATAACTTTCACATAAGTTAAAAGGTATAAATAATAAAATCTTCTAATCGTGACTTCGGTCGATAGCCTATCGCAGCACAATAACCAACCCAACAATCAAACAAGAACATGGGTTGGATCATGTACCATGATAGACCATGTTCCTCAGTCATTCACAGAAGTAGCACTTCACAACCAGAATAAGTCTTCCGTTCATAACTTCGGTCCACAGCCTGTCATAGTACGATAACCAACCCAACAATCAAACAAGAACATGGGTTGGATCACGTACCATGACAGTCCGCTTTCCTCAGTTATTCACGGAAGGTATATAGGATACATGCAAGTCGTTTTCATGGCCAATCAAGTCTACGAGTTTCTAGTGGGACGAGGTTATCCTCGCATCATGTTATTTAGAAAATTCTCAGATCGTATCTTTCCAGCAACACGTAGACATGTATGATTGAGCACAGGTCCCTCGCAAGGCCACCTTGCTAAAATATATAATATATAGCAGAAATTAATCGGATACAGTCATCCACTCGTTACAGATGACACAGTATCCGTGGAGACCAGCCGGCGCGTCATAACAGTATCTCAAGGTGGCTGGTGTAACACGATCTCGGGATTCTTGCCCTCCCCATGCATCTAGTATGTTTAGTTGCCTAGTTTAACCCTAGGTGAAATCTTGGACTCACATGCTGTGGCCTGCATGATTATCCTCCTAAAGTCGTACTTTAGTACGAGTACCCCAAAGAGGATCCATGTCAATCAGTATGTCAACATGTTCTACCCTCCTTAGTGTAATGCATCATTGCAAATACGCTACGTAGAGTTACGAGTCATTTGTCGAGCATGAACAAGAACTGGGACATTCAGGTACATGTATCAGGGAGGAACACTTTGTTCTCCGGGGTCACATTAGTGCTCATATCATGCTCGGGACAAAAGGCGTAAGGATATAAAATGGGCATATAATATATATATAATAATAATAATAATAAGGTAACAAGATAGGGCACAAAAGTCCATGCGGCTCAAGGGGAGTGAGTCCATGCGGCCGGGTCAATACTGGTTCATGCGGCTGGGACTACACGCTCATGCGGCTCAGGGAGCCCCAAGGCGCATGCGGCTGGAAAGGCGGGTTCATGCGGACGAAGGGGTGTCAGCTTATGCGGCTGCGAAGGGAGCAATCGCCAGGCGGCCGTGGTTCAACAGCATATGCGGCTACGATCAGACGAAGTCCTATGCGACTAAGCATGGGTAATACATATGCGGCTGGATGGTGGATGGGCCTTATGCGGCCCTAAACAGTAGCACATATGCGGCTCAATTACTTGCCGCATGAAGATTCATGCGGTCAAGTACTCAAGCAAGTCTTATGCGGCTCGGCTAGGAAGGACTTTCCATGCGGCTGAGCTCGAACGAGTCTCATGCGGCTGGAAAGGCCATGCGGCCAGAGACTTGCCGCATGAAGATTCATGCGGTCAAGTACTGCTCTTCTTCTCCACTGGTCCGAGAAGAGGAGCCAAGCAACCATGGCTTCCAAGCTACACAAAACCTTCATCCGGAGCCCAAATCGGAACTTCCTTAGGTCAAAATGGGGTAGAACGAGATCCTCTACAACATAGAACCATCAAAACTAGGAAATAACAAGATTAAGTAGATCAAAACCCAAGAAATCCAAAAATAAAGTAAACCTAGATCTACAAAAATTAAAGCTTCAAAATGGAAACTTCCAAGTTCTAAACTAGTATAGGTTGAGGAGAAGAACATGTTTTGGGAAATAGTTTTGCAAGAAATCATTGACAAAATTATGGATCCATCTCTTGAGCAAGTTGGTACTTGCCTTGGTTGATGGAGGAAATATTTGGTTGGTGGAGGAAATAAATGAGAGAAAGTAAATGAGAGGAGAGAGAATGAGATGAGTTATATATAGATCTTGGACCCATGGGTTCATGATGAACCAAAGGGTTCATGATGAACCATTGGTGAACCAAGAATGGGTTACCCAAATGAGCCAAAACTGTAGGCCCAAATGCAGAAAATAAATTAGGAAATAACATTTTGTCAAATATTTTTGGGAATGCGTGAAGAAATACAGCATAATAAATATAGTATAAATACAAGATAAATACGATTTATCGGTTTACGTATTAAAATACGTATTCTAGGATCGGGGAGTGACATTCAGTCTTGAACATAGTAGATATCCATCGTTGAGCAGTGTCCAAAATGTCGTAGGTAAACATCTGAATTGACTTGCATTGATATCGAGAGAGAGTTTGATCAATTATTAAAATCAGGTTTGACCATGACCAATGGGCCAACATGACCCAGCTGGTTTTGTATGGCCAGATTTTGGAGTAACACCCGAGGATCTTTCAGCCTTCCATGCAGATGGTGAACACTAGACGCAACCCTGGCAACAAGTGGATTTTATTTTGCTCTTCCACTCTATTGTAAATTATTCTTTTGAGGCATTTAGCCATCGAGTAAGTGTTAGCTCATGTTAAATTTATATTCCTGTCTGCCTAAGGGCTGTAACATGATTGACAAATCCTAGGGTTGATCATGTATGACTTAAACTCTTGCTAGTCTTCGTATTTTGTATGACTAGCTAGCTTCATGATCATCTGAATATGTAATGTATGGGACGCCTTATTTTGTATGTCTGATGATCTACCATCTTGTTATATTTACTTGCTTGCTTAAGATTGAGACACTCGGCTTGTACTTGACCATAAGAGACTGTTGGCTTGTAGTTAAACCCTCATGCATCTAGACAGCCGTGACCGTATTATGAGGTAGGATTCACTTCTATATACGTAGATGGCTGTGTCTGTCCCCCGCTCTCCAGTATTCTGGTTCTGGGCGTGACAATATGAATGAGTGAATAGAATAAAGAATTCTCATCTATTTATAGTATTTTATTGTACAGAACTTGGGCAGAGTTCGGTAGTCCAACATTCAAAAATTCAAACATTTGGAGCCTGTTCTTCAGGATGACCTGATCCCTCGAAAACTGGGTTCGGGGGGACCAAGTTCTCGATCCGAGTTCGGACAGAACTCGATCCAAGTTCGGTTGTCCTGTATTCAGGTTTTAATCATGAAGAATAGACTTTGGTTTTTGCGGGTTTGTGGGCTATTTGATAAGTAGGGGTGCAACTTGGGCTAGCTAAACCCGACCTCGATCTGGTAAACATGTTAAATTTCTTCACCTAAACTCTTCAACTACTTATCCTAAATCTTATTTCAGTTTGTATTTTATAATGATCAAGGCTTGATTGCTATTTGATTATGTATTTAATATTACTTTTGTTTAAAATTATTTAAAATATTATATTAGAGCCCGATGGACCCGACCTAATCCGATCCTCCGGGCTTGGTCTTGGGCTTCATATGTTGAACCCGTGGTCGAATTGGACTTGGACTCGGACTAGGCTTATGATTCATCGGGTTGGACTCGGGTTGACCTCAAGTCCGACCCAACCCGCCCGAGTTACACCCCTATTAATAAGTGGTGTGGGTTTAATAAATAGACTGATCAAATAAATTATTGGGTAGGCTATTTTGGTAGGTGGATTTTTTGTAGCTGAACCAAGTGGCAGTCTCGTTCAACCGTACATTTTTCCTAAACTCAATAAACTGAAAAATACATAACGAAGTAGAAAAATTGTCTCAATCAGTGATGTGATTATCATTGGCAAAGACTCTGACTAAATATAGTAACAAGATTGCATTCGTTCAGCAGCAGTACCGTACCTGTATATTATTTGTGTATTTCGAACTAGAGTTGTCAGTCGGTTATCAAAATCAGGTGTGACCACATCAGTGGGCCAATAGTGATGTGACTTGTTTTGGTGTGTTCTGCATGCATGATTATGAGATCTATTATCCTTTCTTGGATAAGTCTTATTGTGTATGCTCACTTATTTGGCGACTTGTTTCGTGTTAGGTTGGATAATAGGTTGTTCAACCATTTTATCCAATCTAGTCTCTAATATTTTAGAAGTAGCATATATTTTATCGTACTTAGCATTTAAAGTATCTACTCTAAGAGCGGCTATAAGGTACTTCTTCTTTTCAGATTCGAGTTCCTCCTTGAGTTTAGTATTATCTTGAGATCTCTTATCAATACAGTCAAGAGCCTCATGAAGACTAAGCTTAAGTTTGGATTTCTCGTCTTGATTATTATAAGAAGATGTATCATTAACTTCTCGTAGTAGAGTAGTAAGTCTTTTAATCTCAGTCTGATAAGATTGACTATCATTTTTAGCATGCTTAAACTTACTCTTAAGCTTTTTATACTCCTCTAGTAAATCAATGGAGGCATCACCTAACTCATCAAAAGTGAAATCATCATAGTTGGTGTTATTTGATGCCTGATCAGTTAGTGCCATGAAGCAGAGGTTTATAGAACCTCGAGACTTTTCTTTTTCTTCAGACTCGCTAGCTTGGCTTTCATGCCAGATGCTTATGTTAGCATACTTCCTTGACGAAGTTCTTCTCAATGAAATCATGAAGTCATGCAAGAGCATGAAACTAAAACAAAAGCATATAATTCCTATTGTACGAAATTTTTTCATACGTGCAAGTGCTTATCTGGTGGCACGGGACTTTGTACACGCTGCATTGCATGCCTGTTGGGCCCGCTGCCTCTAACTTCCACCAAATAAATGGAATGAATAATACGGCCTCGTGGCTAGATACACTGATCTTCCGTCACCCAGCCGGAGTCTTATGGCTCTTCTCGTAACCACAAGAGCCACTTGAGTTCGGCAACCATTTTACTTTATTAACATGTTAAAAGTTTGTCAATTGTCCTCGTTACTACTCGGTGCTACTCGGTAAACCATCGGGCCCGTCCTGCCCATTACCAAATACCAACCCCAGTTGCACAATCGGGCCGAGTCAGGCATTCATTGGATTCGCTCTTTAATGGGAAGCTTGGAGGGTTAATCAGTAAATAATAGATGGGATTGCAGGACATTTTCGTACGACATGTTCTATAAATAAGACCCTCTCGTGTGGTAGTTAGGGTTGTATTCTGAAGAGGCGGCTCTCTCTCTCTCAAGTTGCTGAGTTCTATGGCCTGTTATTCTATTTGATTTCTTTGATTTTTGCTTAGAAATCTCCATTATAATATTTGATTTCTTCTTTGTAGAGATGTTTTATTTATTTATTGTTAGATGGAAGGGATTGTTGGTTGCAATGATGAGGACCTCAAATGAGTAAAAGTACTGAAATTTTGTGATGGATGGAAATTCTATTCCTGAGCGGTTACCTGAGCAACATAATCCCCTCTCTTTATTTCCTTCATTCAAGTCATTTATTTTATATGCGAATTTTGATCCAACTTTTTTTTTTTGAGGAGAATTTTCTTTGCCTCTCAATTTAATCCCATTGAAAGATAAATTATTAACTTGCTTGTGTTCTGGTGTTTTTATTTATTTATTTGTTTTTTAAAATAAAAAGTTCTGTTGTGAATTGTGATCGATAAAGCAGGTAGATATTTTCATAAAATGTTGTGAAAAGGTTTACCGATTATTTCTCATGGAAGGGTGTTTTTCTCTTGATAAAATGTCCTTCCAAGGAAGGATTTTCTTTTTATTTTTGTAGTATATAGATCTAATAATTAGTGAGTGCTGGAATTAGTGAAAAGGAGATAGAATAAGTAGGAAATTTCCTTTCAAGGGTGCTCCAATATATATATATATATATATATATATATATATATATTGAAATTATGTGCTCCCAATGAAATTTTGTTAAAATTTGATGCTTTCAACGAAAATTTTCCAGAAAATTTACTGTAGCGATAATAATTTTAATAATATTTGTTTAAACGATAGTTGTTTAGGAAATTGGGTCAAACAATAAAATCCGACAGACTGTTTGTCGAAAAAATGGATATGTTTAAAATCCGACAGACAGACTGTCGAAAAATGAGCATAAGCTCAAATTCCGACAGTAGGTTTGGCTGAAATAGGACATTTAAGGTTTTTTGGGTGGTTTGGTTTAAATTGTTTACGGTTTGAGTTGGGTGGTGGGTTAGTTTGGGTTTAGTTTTTTTTTTTGGTTGGGTTGGTTATTTTTGTTGGGGGTTGGGTGGGTTTGGTTTTTTTTTGGTTGGTTATCTTTTGTTGGAGTTGGGTTGGGTGGGTTTGGTTGTTTTTTTTTTGGTTGAGATGGGTTATCTTGGTTTCTAACGTTACAATTCTCAACGTTACAATTGTAACGTTCTAATTCCAACGGCTATATTGAACCACCACCATCTATAAGTATCAAATCAATTCACAGCATCTCTCTCATTCACTTCATCACATCTCTCTCATTCACTTCACAACCTCTCTCATTCAGTAGGAAGTTTGGCAAGTCTATTTAGTTGAAAGCTGAAGCTCTTCTCTTCCTACAGAAAGTTCATCTTGTTGTCAACATGGATGGAAATCTAACAATACTATGCTCGTTTGGAGGTGTACTAAATGGGTTAGCGTATCAAGGGGGTTTAACCCAAGTTCTTTTAGTTGATCGAAATATTTCATTTCTTAGTTTACATAATCTAATTATTGATCAATATTCTATCGACTACGAATTTATATTAGTACATATTTTCGTATCTAATTGTATAAATGTAGATAGTGAATATGCATGGAAATTTGTTCTTCAAGTGAATGCACAATCACCGTATATTAATATCTATGTCACTCCGCCCCCATCTATAAATGTAAGTAATATACCTGCTTGTAATACTTTTAACGCTGGTCCTAGTTCTTCTCATCAAGTTATTCCATTTACTGAAGAAGAACATGTAGTAGATGATGTTAATAACGATGATGAAAATAGTGATGATCTAATTGAAAATTTAGATGATGAATTTGATGATTCTGTTGATAGCCTTAGCACTCCTGAATTATTTATTGGAAAACAATTTGAGAATCGTTCTAAATTTAGAAGTTTTATTAGTGATATAGCAATTAGACGTAATTTTACTTGTTCAGCTACTTTAAATAATGCTACTGGAATTATATATAAATGTAATAGTTCAAATTGTCATTGGAGGGTATACGCTAAAGCCATAGGCGGAGGCGAAAGATTTTCTATTGCAACGCTAGAAAATATTCATTCTTGTTTAGGTGGACTTACAACTGGTTCTCATCCATTAGCTACCACTGTATGGGTTAAAAATCAGATTATTGATAAAATTCGAGATAATCAGTCGTATAGTCCATCTTGTGTTGTAAAAGATATATTTAGGGAACATCGAATACATATTAAATACTGTAAGGCTTGGAAAGCTAGAGAACTTGTTCTATCCGAAATAAATGGTAGTTATATTCATGCATATAGTAGTCTCGAAGAGTATGGTCTTAGAATTATTGAGACAAATCCAGGTAGTCAATGTTTTATGAAGATTACAGAAAATAATAGGTTTGAAAGAATTTTTATTTGTTTCAAGGCATGCATTGATGGATTTCTAAGAGGATGCTTACCTGTGATTAGTATTGATGCTACTTTTCTTTCCTCTAAATATAGAGGTATTTTATTTATTGCTTGTGCTAATGATCCTAACTATCTACTATATCCTATTGCATATGCTGTTGCTGAGAGTAAAAACACTGATTCTTGGAATTGGTTTTTAAACGGTTTAAGAATATCTTTTGAAAGATTTTTTGATGCCTAGAATACAATTTCTTTTATATCGGATAAACAGAAATGATTGATAAATGCCATGTGTGCTATTTTTCCGGAATCGCCTCATTTTTTTTGTATTCAACATTTTAAAGCAAATTTGAAATCAATATGTAGATCAAAGCATTTTCAACGTAGCTTGGACTCTCTTGCAAGATGTTATAATGAAACAGATGCAAATAATTGCTTGGAGATGATTAAAGCTGAAAATGTTGATGTTTACAATTGGCTCGTTGGAGTAAATGATGAAAATCGTGTTTTCTCACACTGGATTACAGCGTATTCTCCTTGTCCAAGACTAGATATTAACACGTCAAATCTTGCTGAATCTTTCAATAACTGGATTAAAAATTTTCGTGATAAACCAATAACGACACTACTTGATGGTATTCGAGCCAAGATTATAACACTTCAGGACAAAAACAGACAACAAGCCGAAAATCTTGAAACAATTTTTTGTCCGAAGATGTTAAAAACGATGGCTCGTATCACAAAAGAAATCCATCAGCTGGAAATGTTACGGATAGTGGGTCATTTGTTTGAGATATTAGATCGTCAAACAAATAGGACATATGTTGTTCGTTTAAATGAAAACTATTGTTCATGTTTAAAGTGGTATCATACTTTTTTCCATGTGTACATGCATGTTATGCTTGTAATTGTTGCAATATCAGGATTGAGCATTATTATCCAGCTATATTTTCAAAGGAAGCATTAAAAAGTGTCTACGAGCCGCACTTGGAGCCAATTTCAGTCCCTTACAACATTCAAAGTGCATTGGTTAGAGGCGACATTGGAGTACCAGATGTACGACGCAAAGCCGGAAGACCCAAGAAGAACCGTATTGTGGCGAATGATAAATCTTCAAGAGATCTCCGATGCAGTAATTGCAATGGTTTAGGACACAATAGAAGGAGTTGTACAAATCAACCAAGAGAATGAATAAGAAACATCATGTGAAGTATTAGTAATATATTGTCAAAGAAAGGTGACTTTTATATAAATGAACACAAAACATCATACAAGTTCAAAATTTACATCTATCTTCCTTGTTTGTCTAATTCCCAATAGTCTGGACGATCAACTTCTCTGAGATTGAGTCGGGCTCTCCTCCGCATCGTATCCTCCTGGGACGCATCACCACCTTCGTCTTGCGTGGGTGCTGGTGCTAGTGCTGATGGAGTCGTTAGTATCTGTGTATTATAATCTCCATCCAAACCATAGCCTTGGAACCAATCTGTCACTCCGGGCCACAGCGAAGTCCCCTGGGTAGTCTCCTGGCCAGCCCCCTGGGAAGAACTCTGGCCAGCCCCCTGTGATAGGTAGACCTAAAATATTTGCAACATCTTTAAGCACAATAGACATTTCTCCAAAAGGTAGCTGGAATGTATTTCGTCCGGGCCACCAGCGCTCCACTAGACTCAGAATCAGGTCTCTATCGTGACGTAGAAAACGTATTTGATCAAGGTAATGAAAATAAAATACGTGCAATAAAGCTTCTTGGTCACTAGTCAATTTCCAGAAACCAAGTTTGCCCTCATAGCGCCATGTGTTGTGTTCTCGACACCGTACTTCCTTTTTATAATCACATAGCTATATATAAAACATACAAACTATATTATAACTAAACATATAAAATAAAAAATTTATTGACTAACACAATTAAAATTTAATATACCTCTCCAGAAAATATTAGACTACATATGTGCGACTCACGTTGCTGCTTAATCAAATCTGTAGTTGGTCCCCCCGGTATACAACCGTCGTTTTGGCTAGCCATCTGTAAAAAGATGGTTGTCAAAACGCATATGCAAGAGCATGATAGATTAGAGTTTCGGTTTATATATGATTAGGGTTTGGATTATGTTAGGGTTAAGTTCGGGTTGAGATTAGGGTTAGGATTAGGAAAATGGTTTGGATAAGGTTAATGGTTTAGTTTACGGGTTAGGGTTAAGGTTAATGTTAGGTTAAAGATTTAGCTTAGGTTAGGGTTTAGTTACGGGTTAGGGAGATGGTTGTCAAAGGGATAAAGTAAAGATTTAGCTTAGGAAATTGGTTTGTATTATGTTAGGGTTAATGTTAGGTTAAAGATTTAGCTTAGGTTAGGGTTGGGGTCTAGATTAGATGTAGATTAGTCTAAAAGGTTAGAATTAGGGTCTAAATTAGGTGTAGATTAGTCTTAAGGGTTAGGATTGGGATGTAGATAGTCTTAAGGGTTAGGATTGTGGTCTAGATTAGTCTTAATGGTTATGATTGGGATCTAGATTAGGTTTAGATTTGTCTTAGGTTAGATGTTAGCATTAGAGTTAATATAAAATGCTAAAAGTATCATAATATAAAATGCTAACAGAATGATAATATAAAATGCTAGATTAGATTTACTAACCAAGACTTCTTCTTCTTCTTCTTCTTCTGCCTTCTTCTTCTTCTTCTCACTTCTTCTTCTTCTGTCTCCTTCTTACTTCTTCTTCTTCTTCTCTGTTCTCTTCTACTTCTCCTACTCCTTTTCTCAGATCTAATTTACTCCCCTCCAACCACCAACCACCCGCAACTTAGTGAACTCCTGAACCAACCCAACGACAGAAAACCGAACCAACGTAGAGAAAAAACCAAGCAACGAATTTTCGACATTGCGTGTGTCGAAAATATTGGTCATGCCAAATTTCCGACAAACGGTGTGTCGGAAATTGGGCTTGACTAATTTTCCGACACACGCAATGTCGGATGCTATCGTGGACGCTAATTTCCATGACTTTTATCGTTTTCGTCAATTTTATATAAAATTATATCGGTACAGAAAATTTTCATTCGTACTTTGTTTGGTTACTTTAGGTCATCTTGACAATTGTTGCAGTTTGATATTGAACGGTTTTGTATAGCTGATTTAAAATCAATTTAATTTATGTTTGATTATTCATTAAGAACAAGATATTTGTAGAATAATAAATTCAATTATATATTCATAAAAAACAAAAATCTCTTCGAAAAAGTATTATATTATTGTTTTTTCAAATAATTGTTTATATATTCATATAACTTATCCATATATAATTGTTATCACATCAAATAGATCGTAACAATTAAAAACTCAAATGTTGGAGGAATTGGCCCGATTTTATATGTCAATTTAAGACATTAAGAGAAACAAAAATAAAGAAAAAATTATCAGCATTCCTAAATTGTTATTGTGTACTTCTCTTTAATTTTCTAACATTCAGATTTTAAATTTATTTTTGTACTAACAATATTGACACTCCTATCATCGAGCATTCCTCTATCCATGCATGTAAAAGTTAATATTCTGCACTCCTTCTATGCATGCAAAAATTAATTTCATATTTAATGCATTAATATATTTAAAATTAAAATGATAAAAAAATGTAGGATAATTTTAGGACTGTCAATAACAGCATAAAAAAGACCTAAAAAACAAAAAGAATAAAAGACCTTTATTACTTCAGATAAAATATAATAAATGATAAAATATATTCAATCTCCAAAAAAAAAAATTGAGTCGTTTAGGGGTTGTAAATGAGACCCTTTGGATTGGAAATAACGTTTGTAATTGTGACCACCGGTGAGCCTCAATTGCTTATTAATACGTGGGATGGAGGGCTTATTAACATGTGGGCTGGAGGGTGGCCACATGAACCAACCATGTAATGTTATAATACTACCAATATCAAATAACTTTTTATTTATTAACTAACTAATAAAAATATACATGAACGAAATATCTAATGTTATAATACTATTAATTTTAAATAAGTTACTTTTATTTATTAACTAACCAATAAGAATATATTTTATATTGATAAAGAAAATCCAATGCTAGTAGCTCATATGGAAAGTATCTTGGACACCAGACATGATTGACAGGATTCGAGCCCTCAACCCTAATAACTTGTAGGCGTGAGCCCTCAATCATAAGAACGTGTAGGCGTGCGTGTGTGAGTTGTAACCGTAAAAACGTATAGACGTGTGTGTTGTAATAAAAACAAATTATTGATAAAGAAAATAAATGAATGTACCCTTATTGTCACGAGGGCAATGGATGAAATTTTCTCATACACTACCTGTTTTTTATAAATGAAATAGGTACAAGGCTCATGGGGCTGAGCTTTGAGCTGTCAAGTGGGCCGGTCTATGCCAAGAGGCCTTTCAAGTCCATGCACTATAGCATGTGACCCACGTGGTGGATTTCGGACTAGGCTGGACCGGGCTTGGACTGGGCCTCGGATTGTATTGATGCATAATTTTGTTAAAGGAATGTTATCTAGGCAAAGATGATAGTGTTGGGTTACTAACTAGTGAAATTTCATTTGAAAAAAATGACAGGCAATGTTTGTGTAGCACCATGACTGTGGCAATGTTTGTGTAGCATGAATGCATGATGACAGTGGAAAAATGACAATGGCAATGTTTAACGACAATGTTTGTTAAAGGAATGCTTTATATATTTCACTCTCATACCAATCGATGTAGAATTGGTTGTACACATTGATTTTGAACTGCTTACAAACCTGAAAAGCACTAGCAGGAGTCATATCTGCATATGGCTTAGGGTGTTAACTAAGATTATTCGAAAAGGGCTGGGTCGATTGTTGCTGCTGCTGCCTTTAAAAACCAAATTTCCTATTTCCGAGTCCCACATCGGCTGTGCAAACATTTTGGAGAGTTTTCATATTACTTCACTTTACTTCGCATCGTTGAAGCATTGTATGTGTGCCATATGAGCCACATATGCGCGTTGACGGAGTAGACCGGCCAGGTTTGCTGTCCGTAATGTGTGCCTGTGTATGTGTCCACATTTTCACATTTGCAGGTGCCGAATGTTTTTTCTTTTCAGGTTAGGGTCAGGAACCTAAAAATATTTTTGTTGCTCATTAATTTTGCTTTTGAAACGTTGGCTACATTTAATTTTGTCAAGGTTCTTTCAACCACATTTTTTCATTTGTTTTCTATTTGTAACGTCTGAATTTATTTGTATTTATTTTCTTGCTCTGGGCAGATCTAAGTAAGGGTCTTTCTTTTCGAGTTGTGTGCGACGAGAAGATACAGGTAGAGTGAGATATTACCACTAGGAGGAGCATTCGGAACAAGTCTGCACATAGTTCCGAATCAACTCTTATGGCAATGCGTCGTGTGCGACTTTTTCGGAGGTCGGTAACATTAATTTACTTTTTTTTGCTTACAGATTTCAACAAGAAATAATAAAATATTTCTAATAATCTAAGAGTTGATTTTTCATTACTGTTATATATATATATATATATATATATACATATATATATATATATATATATATATATATATATATATGGTCCCCTGATTTTAACATCAAAGAAGACTCCGCTATCGTCTCCGCATGGGTTACCCTTCCGAACCTTTCCCTCATTTGTTTTGCGCCCGCAGTTTTGAGGAGGACAGCCAACTCATTCGAATTCAGAACGTTCGTAGCGCCGGCAGAAGAAACTCGCAATCTTTCCAAAGGAAACTATGTCAAAATCTGTATGGAACTGGACTTATCGAAGGACCTCCCAACCACATACAAATCTCGCTCGGCAACAAAACACATACCCACCAAATCACATACGACAACAATATCATATACTGC
Source organism: Iris pallida (assembly GCA_029216955.1). Taxonomy (NCBI): domain Eukaryota; kingdom Viridiplantae; phylum Streptophyta; class Magnoliopsida; order Asparagales; family Iridaceae; genus Iris; species Iris pallida. The sequence goes on from JANAVB010033616.1 coordinate 3,729,521, forward strand.
AAGCACTGCCATACAAGGGGCCACTCAATTGAACATTGCTTTCATGCTCATCCTGAACTGAAGAGGAAGGCAACAAGAAAGGTGGTATCCATTCACTCTCCCCGGAAATCCCACCAATCACCCATCTTGTCCTTGTCCAACTCTCACATCAGATTCGAAGCCAGCTCGGGTAGCGCCCATACCCAAGACCAAGATCCCCATGGCAGAGACATTGTCCCATACAATCCCCCAGGCATCAATCTCGCCAACAAATTCGATATTCTGGATTCAAAGGCCACAGAGGACCCTCTAGACACAGAAAATCCTTTAGGCACAAAAGAACCCACAACTGCTTACAGAACAGAAGAGGGGCCAGGGATAAGCGGAGACTCAAAAAGGGAGGCTTCCACCGCTGTGGAGCCTATATCAGCAGAGAACCCTTCGGTCCCGTCGGGCATCGAGGACCCCCAATCTACCGACACTCACGCCCCACTATACCAAACAAGGTAACCAACATTCGTACGGAAGACTTGGCCAACATTGGCCAAGCACCAGTCGCCAGGATGCAACAAGCATTAGAGGCTGGTATCAACACCACTAATAGCTTCTTCGGGGCTGTGGCGAATATAGCCGGAGAGGTTTACATGCACCCGAATGAGGAGGCAAAAAATTTCATAATGGTGGTCGGTAAGGCAGCTTCCACATCAAAAAAATCCAACAAAGGAAACTCTAAAAAGGTCACGGTAAGGACCACTAGGTCTACCACGAAACTCAAAAAAAAACCCCAAACAACAACCCTAATGCTTAACATCCTCTCTTGGAATGTTAGGGGCCTTGGCAATAAACCTACATTGAGAAGACTAAACAGTCTCAAGAAAATTCACAGAATTGTCATCCTTGTGATCATCAAACCCAAAATTCTCCCAAACAAGATCAGATCCATCCAGATGCAGTTAGGCTTCTCCTCGGCTATTGCCGACTGTCACGATATTTGGATCCTTTCCACTAATGACGTGAAGATCGGCACCATCCATGATTCGAGACAAGCCCTCTCGTACTGGGTGGAACACCCTACGCTCAACTCTCGCTCCCTCTTATCAGCCGTGCACGGTAGCTAGGACATTACTGAACGCAAACAGCTGTGGAAAGATCTGCTGAACACCCATCTTAACAACAACAACCGCCCCTGGCTCTGCGTCGTAGACTTCAATGCTATTACCTGCAGGGAGGAAAAGTCAGGAGGTCGCCCCCCCCCGTCGACAATCCGTGACTTCACCAGCTTCATCTTCAACGCCCACTCCCCTCTAGTTCCATGGCAACGCCTTCACCTGGTGTAACATGCAAGAGGGCGCACGAAGACAATACTCTCGCCTGGACCGTGCCCTCATCAACTCGAAGTGGTCCGACCTTGCTATCATCTCCAATCTTTCGCACCTCAACACTACCGAGTCGGACCACTCGCCCCTTCTCATTGAAATTACCAGCAAATCGAACCAAATCAAGAAAAACTTTCGCTTCCTTGACTTCTAGAGCCACCACCCACAGTTTAAGAACATCGTCGCCGTCGCATGGAGTAGTACTGTCATCCTTGACCCCCTGGCACGAGTTGCGAACAAACTTAAGGCTACAAGGAAAGCCCTTACTGTTTGGAGTAAGGAAGCATTTGGAGACATCTTCCTGGCTATCTGCACAGCCGAAGATGATGTCACCCGCACGAAAATACTGTTCGCCATTGACAGATCTCCAGCCGTCCGGACCTCCCTGAACCTGACCAGAGCGGTGCTGAAATTCCAGTTGAAGGTTGAGATTAAATTCTGAAAACATAAAGCGAGACTGACTTGGGACAGTGAGGGAGACAAAAACACTAGCTACTTCCACGCCTGTGTCAAGGGATGCAGACAACAGCTCAACCTCTACCAGATCGCCGATCAGAACGGGAACATGATCAAAGATCAACGTGGTATCTAACTGGCGGCCGCTGACTTCTACTCCCTTTTGTTCACAAAAGAAGCAATTTTTAGGGATGTAAATTTCCTAGCGGAGATCCCTCGCCTAATTGATGACAGAGACAACAACCGGCTGGAGCTTATCCCCTCTGAACAAGAAGTAAAAGATGCTGTGTGGGACCTAGACGAACACAGCGCACCCGGACCCGACGGATTCAATGGTGTGTTCTTCAGATAGTGCTGGGACATTATCAAGTCGGATATCCACGAGGTGGCTATTGCATTTTTTCAAGGAGCTAGGTACCGCAGATTTATTTCCTGCGCTAATCTAATTCTCATCCCCAAACAGGAAAATCCAGAAACCTTCAAAGACTTTTGCCCTATAAGCCTGTGCACCTTCACGAATAAAATCATCTCCAAGATTATAGCCAACAGCATGACCGAGATCCTTCCCAAAATTATTTTCGATGAGCAGAGCGGCTTTGTACGCGGCCGGAACATCTTAGACAACATTCTGATGGCCCAGGAAATGATCACATGCATGAAGTTACCAGCTAGGGCGGGGAACATTGCTATCAAACTAGACATGGAGAAGGCCTACGACAAGGTGGACTGGCAATTCATGATTTGGGTTTTCAGGGCCTTCGAGTTTTTAAAAATCTGGACCATTATCGTGTGGAGATCGATCAGCAATTCATGGTTCTCCACGGTTATTAACGGTCAAGCAGAAGGCTTCTTCAAATCTAGCTACGGTGTCAGACAAGGAGATCCTTTATCCTCTACCATCTTTATCATAGCCGCTGAAGCTCTGAGTAGAAATCTTAAAAGTATGGTGGGCACCCCAGGCTTCCAGCATTTTTACACCTCTAGCGGCTGCCCGATTATTACCCACCTGGCATATGCGGATGATCTTCTCATTTTCTCCTCTGGGGATGTCGGATCAGTATAGGTTGTCCACAACACGTTACAGAGATACACCAGATGCACTGGTCAGCGCGTCAATCCCAACAAGAGTGTCATCTACGTTCATCACAAGACCAACAGAGACCACGCCTCCACTCATACCAACATTACTTCCTTCTCTGTTGCTTACCCACCATTTACCTATTTAGGGTGCCCGTTGGTACACGGTAGATCCAACGTGTGCATCTTCGAAGGGCTGGTGGGCAAAATTAGGAAAAAACTTGAGGGGTGGCACAATGCTACTCTATTGCCGGGCAGAAAGACAATCCTGATTCAACATGTGCCCTCCTCTATCCCCATATACACCTTAGCCGCATGCTCCCCCCCAAGAAGGTCCTCACATCCATCGAAATCCTCTTCGCCAACTTCTTCTGGGGCCACTGCAACGGAAAAGATAAACACCATTAGGCGAGTTGGAACACCATGGCCAGACCCACAGATGAGGAAGGCCTGGGCTTCTGCAGGCTGTCGCATGTCGTCGACGCCTTCTCGATGAAATTGTGCTGGAAGCTCTGAGTGAGCCGATGCCTTTGGACGCGTTTCATGAAGGCCAGATATTTCAAACATATTCATCCATCCACTGCTGATTCCAACTGCAGATCCTCAGCGTCATGGAGACGAATCCTTCAAAGTCGAAGCCTCGCTGAGCCCATGATCTGTCTCCAGTTGGGTTCAGATGAATCATCCATATTCTTCGAACATTGGGCTAGAGAAGATCTCCTTTCCCAAATACCGGATGCTCCTTCAAACAGTACGATCAGAGAGCTATGGGATCACTCGGGCGACTGGAACCGAGACCGAGAATGGGTCGAAGAGGAAGCTGCAGCTGCACTCCTAGATGCCGGACTGAAGATCAAAATAGAACTGGACGTCCTGCGGTGGTCTATTGCGGCCAGCGGATCCTTCACAGTTGCCTCGGCCAAAAGTGTTGTCCACGGTAGAGGGGTACCCTCCCCCATCTTGGGACCTTTCTGGCAGTCTTGCATCCCTAAAAAATGGCCGGTTCTAGTGTGAAGAGCATGGCGTAGGAAGCTCCCCACTAACGTCATCCTAAATACCATCGGCTTCAGATTAGCATCAGCAAGTCATTGCTGTATGAAGAAACAATAAAAAATGGTTGATCACATTTTCTACTCCAGGGATTTACCGACTAGGGTATAGACATCGCTCTCTCACCATTGCAGACAAGTCCAGGGCGGTGGGAGCTTCAACGATCTTCTGGCCAATTGGGTTAACGCATCTCACAGCCACCATATCGTCGTAGCCGCCATCACGTGGGTCATCTAGAAGAACCGCAACAAACTCAGATACGAGGGTCACCATATTCGTCTGACCAACTTATCCGGAAGGTTCTTCGCCAAAATCTCAAAGTTAGCAGACAATGCAAGCACGGCCTTGCAGACTTCTGGCAGTCCGCGCTCTCCTGAATTTTGCCCTTGGACCTTCTTTCCTGTCGCTTTTCCTTTATTTTGTGCTTACTTGTAAAGGTTTCAGCATTTTGCGCCTTCTAATGAATAAAATTGTGGGGTTTTGATTATATATATATATATATATATATATATATATATATATATATATATATATATATATATATTTCCCTGTAGGAGCGATCGTCCTCGCTAAGGCGTGATGCCGCACGAGCCTAGATTGCGCTCGTGCAAGGCAGTTTCATAACGGCCGATTACATCGGCGGCGACGGGGTCGTCGCACAGAAGTCCCAAGCAGAAATATTAAAATATACAGCAGAAATTTAGAACAAGTACACATGAACACAAGTCATTCAAAAGAAGCTCTTTATTGATATTGAATAGAAGATTACATTTGTGGGCGCAAGGCCAAATTACAAGTCTCTCCTACTCACTTTTCTCTCATTTACAAGTCACTCTGCTCTCTTGCATCTCTCGATTACAATGCTTGAGCCAGCGGAAGCTTCGGAAGGCGATGTCCATACATTATGTCCAGTATAAGTCTTCGAGTTCATGCGGCCACACGCTTCGACTCGCCAAGGAACTCCGTGCCTCGACGCATCCAAGCAAGCTCCATGCCATGAGCTTCTACCTGTGCCTGCACATGAACACTGTGTGGGTGTCAGTACTCAACTGTACTGGTGGAGTGAGCTCCTCGTCCACCCATACAAAACCTACACGTTAATTTACTTTGTGTAGCTTAAATCCCTTTCTATTGTCTTTCTAGTCTTGCCTTAGGATCAGTTTTAAGACTACGGACGCCTTGGCATATTTGTGTCTGAGGACCATCCCGTGCTTGTACCACAACGTTAACTCATAATTTTACCTCTAGACCCCCCTCTTTGTGCCAACAACGTTAACCTATCAAGTCGTGCTTGTCTTTCGGCCAAAATCAGAGACGTAACTGCGCGATGAGGCTTCATTTCCGTGTGACCGTGCTACAAACCCTTGCTGAGGCCGTGCCTCGCAATTCAGTAATACTTAACTATATCGCCGCCTCGCGGCCCTTGCTACTTTGATCACCAACTTACCCAAATCGAGACTTGTGAACTTAGTGTCACTCAACCAACTTGCCTTGCAGAATTTTTCTTACTTAAACCCGCTACGACTCAATCAAACTTGTGCAACTCTATGCCAACATCTTAAGACTCGATGCCACGACTCATGTCGAAACACGACGCCTACGTTGAAACCAAATCTGAGGCCCAACATTGTGTTTTTAACTTGTACACACACCTTCAACTCGACTCCTTGATATAGCGCACTCAAAACTCGACTAAATCCAAAGGCACACTCGCGGATTGCCGTCGTCATGCCGACATCTATATGAACTTGGTCACTAGCACGACAAGCTATCTTGGACCTCCATTGGAATATTAGGGTACGTTCGTATATAATGAGGCACGATTTCGCCGAATTTCCCCTAATACCCGTCCTACGACGCACCCCTTGGGTCAGGTCGCACACCATCCAAGTGTCCCGTAGGCCCGTGGTTCCTCCTAGGCCAGATCGGTCCCGTGGCTGCGACAACCGTCTGAGGAACAAATCAAAATCCTTGTGCACCGGTACACAATTTGTCCAATGACCATGCAGACTCGACCCACTTTCTCATTTCAGGACCGTTTCATTGTCTTTATTTTTATTATTTTACTATCTTTTGAGTTCCATATTTCAGACTTCATCATTTGAGACCCCTCGACGACCCACGGTCGCGAGCATTCTTTTCATGTTACCGTATCATTTCATTTAACTCAGGAATGCCTATTCGATAGTCCTTTCTCCTAAACTCATCAAGTCGACCGTGGTTCATGCCTTAACGCTAAGTCCGAGCATCGTGCCTCAAACTGACTTACGTTCTACGCGACGCTATCGCCCAAGTCATATTTTATATGACGGGCCTTGGGATCATGGGACTATTTAACTTGACAACCGCAGATAGGGTGGGACAGCACTTAGATTACTTAGGTCGACCGACATGACTTTGCCTAACATTACTCAAGCCTACAACTTAATCCGAGAGACAAGCAAAGGCTATGCCAAGCCTTGCGGGACATGCGAAGGCTATACCAAGCCGTGCGGGACCTGCGAAGGCTATGCCAAGCCTTGCACAATGGGACCGTGCATGTTTTTCAAGTATTCAAGCAGACGACGCCTATGACTTAGGCTTATTTAAGTGTCGGGGCAACTTATTCAATTCAAGCCAACTTTCTTCTCCCAAGCCACGGGAACGAAGGATCGAGTGTCGTTTGAAAGCACGCTGAACACACTTCTAAGACGGCCGTGGGACCTTTTCTAAATTCTAGCATATTTTGACCTGTCGGGATTACTCCCTTAGCTATGTGCGTTCGTAGCTTTTAGTTTAGCCTACTTGTGCAAGTTGGAAATCATGCGCATTATTAAGTGAAGGCTAAGATGAGACAAGTTCACCGAAACTATCCCACCTGTGCGAAGAGTCGCCTCTGACGAACGAGCCTTTGAGCAGCCGTTGCAAGGCTAAGTTCCAACGCCGTCGACATTTCGATTTCTCCGATTAACTTTGCGGGATGGGGCACTACATCATACACCACTCAGAACAAGTCTCGTCCTTGAGACTTTTCTGAAGGCAAGCCATCCTACCATTTCTATGGCCAAAACTTTATCGAGCCTAGATACGGGACTATAACATTCGAGCGAGATACGCCTACGCGTTTCCTTGAGTTCGAGCCACGCTCGCACTATTATCATTCCACCCTTAATACGATTTCAAGTTCCAAGACACTTTATCGTTCCTCAAGTCTCATTCGAATTCAACGTATCGCTTGGTTGGATCGTGCACGTATTTCAGGCGTCCCCAGAATACATGTATTCACCAAGCCGCAGGATAGAGAATTCGTAATTCTCACTCGAGTCGTATCGTGCACATACTCAGGCGTCCCTGAAATATATGCATGTCAGTCGAATCTCGTGAGGGGTTTTCCTATATTCTTGATTTACACTATCCATCCATTCCGATCCTCAAGATCAATCTTTCTATTGCTAACACATAAAACAGGGCGTCTCGCCTAACCGCTAGGCCATTTCTTTTTTTGAGGCTAAGTCAATGTCAGGATTGGAATCATAATTCCCCAACAATAATACCAATACTGATCCCAATCCTAGGGTCAAACCAAAGTCGATAGTACGGGGTTTTCTACCCGAGCTCGTGTCACTCAAATTTCTAAACATCGAACACGATCACCTATTCGTATCAATGCATTCGTTGCGCGTATTCGAATCCATTCAAATCACAAATTCTAACCAATTCATGTATTCGAACACGTGGTCGTCTAGCTTTTGACAATATGTTGTGCCCCAATCTCACGCGAGTCTGATTATCCATGGTGGTTCATGAATCACCATACAACGCACTTGCGGAATAATCATTCTCATCGGAGTGTAACTCTTGTTTGAGTCTAGACTCGTTCATTCTCGATACGCGGATTGGACCTACGCAATCCTCAAATTCGATCGTCAAGCACGCTAGGTCATTCTCGAGTCTACCTTCGCGTCAAACCACAAGTCGAAGCAATCAGATTGCCACGCCATCCAAGTTCAATCACTCCCGCTGTATGAATCACCATACCACCGCTCACGCGGAGTGATCGTCTCAAATTGGTGCGACGCATGTGCGAGACTGGAGTTGCGCTCGCATAAGACAAGAATGCCGAAGTTGTGGTTATCGACGAAGTAAATCCAAACGTTTCATTTTTCATCCAAGCCAAGATCACCGTTTGATAGTCCGTTTGTCATCCGTTCAACTAGAAAAATCCTCGAGCCAAGTTTATCTTTTCTTCGATACCTTTCAATATCCCGAGTATAGCATCCATCGGAATAATGACATTTGCACGATCGTCATTCACCGAGTCAGAGTACCCCCGAGTTATCGTATATCGATCTTTGATACGCCTCAATACCATCGACGATATGCGTAACCTGACGATCTTCCTTTGCAACCAATTTTGAGTCGTGCGACTGATGCTATTGTCCGAACTGGATATACCACCATTTCTCAATATTCAAGATCAAGTTCAGTCACTCTTCCTCAAGCTCGTTTCAAGATCGTTGTTCAAAATTCAAGTCACATTTCATTTGAATCAATCCGAAATCGTACGTACGATCCTTTAAGTTTCATCGATCAAGACCATTCATTTTTATTTCAACGTTCCGAGCGTGATTCGATGTCGTTTTCTAACTTGCGTTACTTATTCACAAGTTGTCCGAACGACATCTCGTTCGGGACACACGAAGTCACGATCAACTAAGCGTGACACGTTCTAAGGCTCTGCGCGATCGCATCGCCTCGTCGACATACTCGTAATCCTCAATATTTGCTCGAATGATTTCCAAGACAAACCATACACCACTCGGATTCGAGCCATCCGATCTAGTCCTCAATCACTTCGTTTCATTCGCTAAGACATCCTTCCGATTCGTTCGACGAATCTCTAGCATAGTCTCTTACGTTGCCTCGACGTGCTAAGTCATTCGTACTCTTTCTTAAAATCCATATCAATCTTTCGTGCATGCCTATGCATGAACTCGATAGCGTTCCTATCGATAGACACTCTAAGTGCAGCTGGTTCCCGACCGAGCGGTACTTGATATCGCTCGTAACTCGTTTGCACCAAAAGTCGTGGTGCACGATACGCGACACAACTTAGCCAAAAGGCCATGCGCATGGCTATCCCGTGCGGATTATACTTCGAATTTGCACACTCATTTGCTAGGGTCAACGCATGACTAGTTAGGTACGCACGCGACATGTTAACTTAGCATGTTTTCTCTATCGAGTCAAGTTTAACATCGTTCGGCACAAAGGTCTACCGATGCGTTCGGCGATAGCCTACCGTTGCGTTTGGTTGAACGCTTGTACGAGCTTTTAAAAATATTTAGACTTATTGTATGGACATGCCGAGGGACATCGAGAGAGAGCGCACACTTCTTTTCCCAACGACGAGCTTTCAAAACTGAGAAATTCAACTTGAAGTCCAAGGACGTAAAGCCGTGCTCATATATATATATATATATATATATATATATATATATATATATATATATATATATATATATATATATATATATATATATATATATATATATATATATATATGGCTTAATTGTAACTTGATACCCTCAACTATTCTAGTTTTTTAACTTGATATCCTAAACTTTTTTCTTCTAACAACTTGATACCCTAAATTTTTTTTGACAAAAATACCCCTAATTTAAACAGAAAACTACGTCCCTCCCCCCACCTCTAACCCCTCTCCCCCCTCCGACCACCCGTCCGCCCCCTTCCGACCCCCACGGCCACCCGTCCGCCTCCTCCCCTCCCTTCGGCCACCCGTCCGTCCCCCCCAACTACCACACGCGCCCGGAGAGAGGAGGGGCGGTAGTACAGCCAGGGTGGGAGGAGCGGGGACGACGATAGGACAGCGGGGGGAGGGGGGTCGAGGGTGGCTAGAGGGGGTTGGGGGGGAGTGGCTGGAGAGGGCGAGGGCCGGGGGGGGGAGTGGTGAGCCGGCGGGAGGGAGAGGGGTTGGGTTCTGTTGAAAAGTGAAAGGGAGGGATAATTTTGTCCTTTTTTAAAATTTTGGGTATCAAATTGAAAATATTAAATAGTTGATGGAAACGAGTTGTCAAGTAAAAAAGTATAGGGTATCAAGTTAAAAAACTGGTATAGTTAAGGATATCAAGTTGCAATTAAGCCTATATATATATATATATATATATATATATATATATATATATATATATATATATATATATATATATATATATATATATATATATATATATATATATTATATATATATATAACACACAATGGTGTAAAATCTTTCGTTATATATATTTGTTGACACTACAAACAAAATATTTATTTGTGTTAGTAGATACTATTAACATTCATTATAAATTACTTACTGTTAGTAGATTTAATTTTTTAAACAGAACATTTACTTACTGTTAATATATAAATATTTGTGGACATATTATATATATATATATATATATATATATATATATATATATATATATATATATATAAAAATATATATATATATATATATTACAAATTTTGTTACAAACTTGCTTGCCGTAACTTACTCTTTAAATAATATTTGTTGTTGCTAAAGTAATATTTCATTTATACTCATATAAGTAGCATATTGTTTAACAAACATAAGTTATATTGTTAATCAATTATTTACTACTAAATATTTGTTATATTAGTAACAAAATTATTATTATTAGTTAAATTACATTTGTTACTTCATAGGACTAAGATTGCTATCATCAATTATGATTTTAGAAATTGTCACTTTCCATAAGCAAATTGAATTAGTACATTTGTGACACTACCAATTTGGTTTATTCAATGTTTTAATTTAGTAAAAAAAAAACTAGTTTATTTATTTTGCAAATCGCTTTAATCCTAAAGTTTTAAGAGTAGAGATTTGTTTGGGTACAAGCCGAAAGTTTTCTTCTGTCAAGGGACACTGTACTAAATCGTCTCCACTGTGAACCTCCGCTAGCTGGGAACTGGCCCCTATAGCTAACCCAAATTGATCAAAACTTGAAAGACTAAGGTTTCAAAGGTTGATTACCAAGATCATTCAAACTATTATTCCTGAACATTAATTACTTTTTTTGAATAAATACAATCTTTACAAACCTTTGATTATCTGAATATAAATCATGACTGGCAAAGAAGACACCTCTACTACTAAACCTACTAAGTTTGATGGCTCATACTTCAAGAGGTGGCAGAGTCAGATGAAGTTTTGGCTCACCACCTTAGGGCTGATCTCTACTATTGATGGTTCCACACCCATCACAAATGATTCGTATGATACTGAGTCTGACATAGGGGTATCCAAGTCCTTTTATTCTTCTAAACCCAAGACCCCTAAGGAAATAGACTATCATTGTTTTCATAGAATCTTAAGCGCATTGTTTGAGTCTCCTTATGACATCTTTTTTGAATATAAAAGCGCTAAAGAACTTTGGAATGCCTTGGAAGACAAATATGGTTGTGATGATGCTAGAATTGAAAGATTCAATTCCTTCACATTCAATAGATATGTCATGGTAGATAATAAACCTATGAATGACCAATCCATGAATTCTAGGAATATCTTAGGCATATTCAAGCCAAAGGTACATTCTTCTCTAATGAGCATAAAATAGCCTGCTTGATAGACAAATTTTCTCCTTCTTGGTCTAATGTTGTCAAAGATCTTACCCATTTACAAAGAGATCTTACATATTCTCAAGTCGTAAAGAGAATTAGAATAGAAGAACAAATTAGGTTAAAGTCCAAACCTAAGGTAAATCTTGTAGAAGCCTATGGAAAATCTAAGCCTAATCAGCATCACAAACCTAAGAAGAACCTATTCAAGAAGAAGCAGATTTCTTAGCCACATAACAAAAACTCTCAACACAGCAATCTCATAAACCTAGAAACACTGATCAGACTCAGGATCAGAAAAGATTGTATTTTGTATGTGGAAAACAAACCATATGACCATCAACTGCTTCCATAAGAAGAAAGAAGATGTCAAGACCTCCTTTAAAGGGAAAGATTCAAACAAATTAGAAGCTAAAATGATTATAAATTGGTCTTCTAGTTCCTTCAAGTCTGTAAGCTATCAACTCATAGTCAATATTTCTTACCATTCTGATGATTGGTGGTTGGATTCCGGAGTTAATATTTACGTTTCATTTGATCGCTCATATTTTTCAAACTATCAGGAATCATATAGAGGAGGTATGATCCTAGGAGATGGCTCAACGATACAGATTGTAGGAATACTGAAAAAGGAAGAATAGATCTGAAGATGATATCGGAAAAAATTCTACCTCTCTAGATGTGCTTCATGTGCCGTCGGTTAGAAGAAATCTATTTAGTGGGTCTCTACTTGTAGCCTTAGGATACAAGATTGTAATGGAGGCTAATAAAGTAGTATTTTTCAAGAATGAGTTATTTATAGGAAAAATATTTGTAAATGATGGTTATTTTATTTTAAGTACTATGAATAAAATATCAAATCCTTCTCTTGTCGTCTCTAATGTAGAATCCTCCAATGTTTTCATGACAGACTAGGTCATGTGAATTTAGGATCACTCAAAAGGATGATGAAGAACTTGGATCTTATTCCTAAAACTCAAATAGATAATAAACACAAATGTAAAATTTGTGTTTAAGCCAAACACACTAGTTTACCCTTTAAATCTGTCCGAAGGAATTTCGAACTTCTAAAACTTATCCATAGTGACTTATGTGATTCCAATAGAGTTTTGACTCGAGGCGGTATGAAATACTTTGTCACATTATAGATGATTATTCAAAGTATTGTTACACCTACCTTCTTAAAACTAAAGATGAAGTTCTAGATAGATTCAAGGCCTATAAATCTGAAGCTGAAAACCTGTTGGATAGAAAAATTAAGATTCTTAGATCTGATCATGGTGGAGAGTATAGCTCAAATAAAATGACTAACTTCTGTGAAGAACATGGAATTATTTATGAGATTATTGTTCCTTATTCACCAACAGTCCAACGAAGTTGTTGAAAGAAATAATCACACTCTGTTAGACATGGTAAATGCCATGCTTCTCAGCTCAGGTGCTCCTGATAATCTGTGGGGAGAAGCCTCATTGTCAGCCTGTTATATCCTGAATAGGATACCAGTAAGTCTAGTGATAAGACACCATATGAGTTATGGAAAGACCGAACTCCTATGATTAGTTATCTTAAAGTTTGGGGATGTCTAGCTAAGGTAGGAATTCCTGAACTCAAAAAGAGAAAGATTGGACCTAAGACAGTAGATGCCGTGTTTATAGGGTATGCCCTAGACAGTAATGCTAATAGATTTCTTATAGCTCATTCTGAAGTAAATAAAATCTCTAATAATAAAATTATATAAGCTAGAGATGCAGTTTACTTTGAGAATATATTTTCCTTTAAGGATAGAATTTTTCATCTTCCTCCAACCATTCTCTTACTCCATCTACTAGTTCTCATGTTCAAATATCAAGTTCACAACCTGAACAAGTTATAAAACCTAGAAGGAGTGAAAGAGAAAAAGAATTAAAAAGAACTTAGGAGAATGATTCTTCATATTTTTGTTAGAGGGTGATCCCTCAACTTATGAAGAAGTTATATATTCTCCTGATGCCCCTTTCTGGAAAGAATCTATTAACAATGAGTATAACTTCATTATGGAGAATAACACTTGATTTTTAGCAGACCTACCTTTAGGTAATAAATCTATAGGCTGTAAGTGGATCTTCAAAAAGAAACTAAAAGCCGATGGTACTATAGAAAAATACAAGGCTAGATTAGTAGCATAAGGTTTTACTCATAAAAAAAGACTAGACTATTTTGATATCTACTCTCCTGTAGCTAGAATCACCTCTATTAGAACCATTCTATCCTTAGCATCATTTATGTAATATTAGTCCATCAAATGGATGTAAAGCTAACATTTCTAAATAGAGATTAGAGGAATAAATTTACATGAAACAACCTGAGGGTTTCATTGCTAAAGATTAAGAAAAAAAAGTTTGCAGATTAGTAAAATCACTTATGGCCAAAAGCAAACTCCCAAGCAATGACACAACAAATTTGACAAAGTCATTTTAGAATTTAGTTTTTTGCCAAATGAATATGACAAATGTTTGTATTCTAAAAATACAAATGAAAGTTGTGTCGTCTTATGCTTTTATGTTGGTAAAATCCTTATTCTAGGATCTTCACTAAAATTGATAAATAATACTAAGAATTTTTTATCTAACTAGTTTGATATGAAAGATCTAGGTGAACCAATACTTGATCCTAGGAATGCAAGTATCCAAATACAAAGATGGCTATACTCTATCCTTAGCACACTTGATTGAGAAAATGCTAAGAAAGTTTGAGTATTTTGACAAGAAACTTGTCCTTACTCCTTATGACAGTAATATTGTTCTCAAGAAGAATGAAGGATCACCTATAAACCAACATAGATATTCATAGATGATAGTTTTTCTTATGTACATAATTAACAGGACCAGACCTGATATTGTATTTGATATTAGAAGACTAAGTAGATACAGTAGTAACCCAAACCAGTCATATTGGACTGCATTGGACAGAGTATTAGATATCTTAAGGGTACTCTAGATTATAAACTTCATTATACTAGACACCCTGATATTATAGAAAATACTCAGATGCAATGGGTAACTGATTCACATAATATGAAATCCACTATTGGATATAATTTTCTCCTAAGAGGAGCTGCAATCTCCTAGGGATCATGTAAAAAAACTATCATTACTAGGAGTACAATGGACACTGAAATGATATCATTAGACACTACTTGTACAGAAGCAGAATGGCTCAAAAATCTTATTATGAATATACCTGTTTCTCTTAGTCCTATTCCTGCAACTTCTATAAACTATGATAATAAATATGTTATAGATCTACTAAAGCATGATTTTGTGAATGCTAAGATAAATAGGCACATGCAGCTGCGCTTCAAGTTTATAAAGAGCCTATTGGACAAATATGTGGTTCTTGACTATATAAAGTAAGAAAAGAACCTTGCAAACCACTTGAGGATGGGTCTATTTAGAACTCTAATCCTAGAATCAACGATGGGATGGGGTTAAGCCCATAAGTTAGTCACCAGTAGTGACAATCAACCAAGTTTGATTGGAGATCCTAAGAAGCCGGTTCAATGGAAAGGAACAAGCTGGACTTAGATGACTATTATGGAACACTGACCTGAGATTAAATTCTCTTAGAACTAATGCTCAAGAGGATGTATGATGTTGTACATGGACACCCCACCCCTATGATGACAGTGTTCCAGTGTGATATAGTTAGGATGAGTTTTAACTTTTAATAGGTCCAAGCATGATATGCAGTGTCACGACCCACACCCGCTTTTCGGATAAGAGACGTGTCCAAGCCAGCCTACGCCGTAGAGTCGGCGGTAGAATGCTATCACGGCCAAGATGCTCAAAATCATAAAACATAACATTTATTGCTTATTCACATTATTAAATCAAATCTATAATTATTACAAGATTTATATTTAAAGAAAAGTACAAAGTTCTTACAAGTAATGAAAATGATATCACATCTATCTAATTTCTAGGTTTTGGTCTGTGAGTACACCCATATCTCCCAATGCTAAGTGAAGCCACAGTTAACCTGAAAAATGTTGGTTTCCAGTCAGGAATGGAACGAGTACAATCTCACAACAGAATCAATAAATGACGAAATCCATAAATCTGTAATAATACTGGGATACATGATAAGTGGACAAACAGAGAATCATGGTAGGAATCATGCGAGTAAAAGCAGGAAGACATGGTACACAAGATAAGCAATGACAAGAAACTGTAATGTAGCAAGACTATATCTAACAAGTGATTTAAAATACACTTTCGACATGTAAACCGGCTAAGGGGTAAATCCGGCACCCCGTACGTGAATTGTGCGACTGCTATCAGGCAAGAATAGATATTTTGGGATATTTTTGGGTATGTTTACATGTCTACTAATGTACTCCCCCGCCCGACTAGTACCCATGGATTCAAACAGGTCACGAACACGAAAATATATTGGTCACGAACAACATGCAAGAATCCATAACTACTATCTCGTGTGACAAGCGTGTCAAGAATCAACATGATATCAATATAAAAAATTATTAAATACAGGAAGTATAGAGATAATCAAATATGAAAACTATCAGAGATGTACTCACCTGAGGTCCTGTGCTGGTGAAACCAACAATACTATACCACTCAATGAGCCACTACAGTCAACAAATGCATAAGTCTCCGGATGCTGAAATAAATATTACCAATATTTTCAAAATAGTTAAATTAGCTAAAATTGTCTCTCCTTAAGTCCAATTCTGGACACAGAGAAAAAACAGTAATTTTTGGTCAAAACGGTGTCCG
>JANAVB010033616.1:3748359-3820859 GCA_029216955.1 Iris pallida
GAGATTCTAAGTCACTTTAGTATTTAGCATTTTTGAATTCTATGGCTCATTTCATGTAGATCTAAGTTTTAGCAATTTTGATCTTCATGGTTTTGATCTTCTAAAACTTGGTTGATTCCGAAATGAAGAGTTCCATGTAGTAGGAATTTTGATTTCACGCAAGTTTGGCTCTTGAATGGTTGGATTTCATCGAGACTTGACCGAGATAGGGCTTGCTTGAGTTCATGAGCTTTTACGCTTGCTTGTATTGGCCATGGGGAGAAGATGAAGTTTTACGCACAAGTTCTAACGTGTTAGCGTAGTGTTTAGCCTTTACACCCACGTTTTACGTGACAGCATATTATTCAGCCTTTTAAGCACACACATTTATGTGCCAGCGTACACCGTTCTACACCGAGTTCATTCGAATTTTATGCTCGGGGCCCTCCCGCTCGCGTAAAATCGTGCTAGCGTAAAACCCTGGCTCGAGCTGACTCTCGCGTGTGTAAAGTCTTGCTCGAGTGTTTCACTCGCGTAGAGCCTCGCTTGCCTATGGCTTGCTAGCGTAAAACCCTGGCTCGCGTAAAACCCCACCCGCATGCACCCTTTCCTCGCGTAGAGCTATCTCACCTTGCTCTTGCTAGCGTAAGCCACTTTACGCTTGAGGCCCCTTGGCCTAGCGTAGAGGTACGCGCGTAGAGACTTTGAGTCCCTATGGCATACACCTTTACCCTTTTATATCCTTACGCCTTTTGTCATGAACTTGATAATCACAAATTTATTTAATATGTTTGAAATGATAATGTACACGACATGGTATGAAGTAAACATGAGATGACTTGACAAGCAAGCATGATGGGAACTATTGAAAGCTATTGCGACGGCTAGCATAACATTGTAGAAGCATGGAAAATATCAGAATAATGGTCCATGCGGCTCCGAATACGAAGCCCATGCGGCTCATATGGGAGCTGTCTTATACAGTTCAAAGGAAGACTCTCCGTCTCATGCGGCTCTAGAGTGTATGCGATTCAGCAGGAATATGCGGCTCGATCGATGCCACGTGTCCCCCTGTGATCCTTCCCTACAGCTGGCCCTTTGAATAGTGGCCTCATTTAATGATCTGACACGATTTGACGACTGTGGCGGCTCTGGCATAAAGTGTCATAATGGCTCTGCCATAATGACAGACGCTTTGGGAAAAGAAGAAGATCTCTGACCCGATCCGTCAGAAATCCTAGGTTGCCACGTGGCAAATCTCATGCGGCTTAAATAGAGAACAGCTTCATGCGGCTCACTGAGAAGTCACCCTATATGACTAGCAGAAATCAGCCATATGCGGCCCACTGAGAGCTCAGCCCCTGCGGCTCAATATAACGCTAGCTTATGCGGCTCGCAAAGACTATGCATATGCGGCTCATTGAGAGTTTGTTCCCTGCGGTTCGATGAAACATTGTCCTATGCGGCTCACGAAGAGTATCTCCCTGCGATTCAAGCGTTGCCCATCCTATGCGGCTCTGGCAGGACCCACAATCAAAACACGTGGCATCGGATCAATCAACGATTTAACCGAATCTCAACAAATATATTTGACATCATCGTCATAATTACTGAGATCAAGGCATATCATTTATCATCAAGCCAGTGGGACACGTGGCGAGCAATCGGGCATTGGTATAATCAATCATGAAGATTTAAAGCAATCAGCATTAAGTGTTCACGAGATTCGGTGCTATCTGCATTAGTGGCCTAGATTCATTGTAATCAGGATCAAGGGTTCAGATGGATTAAAGGAGCGCCGACATTCCAAACAAATGATCATTAGCAAACCCTAATGATCATACCCCACTCTTATAAATAGCCAGCATCATTTCTTTGCATAAGGACCGGCAACAAAAAGAATAAAAATATACAGAGTCAGAGAGAGAATACACAGAGAGAGAGAAAGAAGCCAGGAGAGCAACAGAGGAGCAAAAAGAGCACTTCTTCGTCAACGCCAACCATCTTTTCACAAGGAGCCATGGCTGCATACCGATCGTCCAAGGAGTAAGGCAGGGCTGCCGTCGCCTTCCCGAGCCTCTATCGTTACCCCCCAGAATCTAAAATAAACAATTGTACTTAGATTGCTGTACCTAGGTTTTTGTCCCTAGGCTTTCTTTGTACATGCGAGTTTGTATTGTGAGTCTAAGTTCAGTCCTCCGATAATTGTTCTGTACTTTGATAATTAATGGCAAACACGATGGCGACTCTGCTGGGGACTAACTTCTCCACGGCTGAGGAGTTGGTGATGCAATCGGATGCAGCCAAACTTGGCTCCACGCAACAAAAGATGGTCGTCCGCTTCGACCAACAAGCGTTTGAAGAGATGCTCTCCGAAGGAAGCGCTGGCCCGGTCCAGAAGGGCACCCGCACGACAAAGGCTCGCAGAGAGTGGAGGCCAAAATCATTTGCTCCTCCCCAAGCCCCCGACGGTGTACCCTCCGTTGCTCAAAACGGCAAGAAGGACTCTTCTGTGGCCCCACTTCAAACCGTAGACAACTCTGCTGTCCCCAAGTCCGGCAGAAGAAAACACTATGATACTGGACTTGCAGGGGCAAAGAGGAACTCTACGCGAATTGAGCCGCATAGGGGTGCTAGCCGAGTAAAAAAGGCTTATGCGATCACATCCGCTAGCCGCATGGACAAAGCCCATACGGCCACAGTCGCTAGCCGCATGAAGAAGAATCATGCGGTCACATCTGGCAACCGCATAGTTTATGCAGCTACGGTCACCAATCACATGGATGAAACACATAAGGCTACAGGAGTCAGTCGCTTGCAGAAAACCCATGCGGCCACTATTGCCAACCGCATGCAGCCAGCCTGCACGGTCGTGACTCCTAGACGCCCAAAGACAACTCATCCTATAGACCGCATACAGACAGCCTGTACGGTACCCAACTCTAGCAGCATAGCATTCGTTCCATGCTTCTCTCGATCGGTCTTCGTTCGTCTCTCAAACGGTCCCGACCCTGATGATTCTCTGTATGATAAGCCATACTCTGTGGCATTCAACTTGGACTCCTCCTATTACGCACCCACAAGTGCTAGAAGGAGGAAGTCTAGGGCAGCGCGGGATCATCGAGCCCAGTCAGCTGTCCTAAACTCTGACTATCGGAGCGTCCCGTTGACTATCACACGGGCCTCGGATGGAAAGTTGAATACAACCACTCAAGTCCAGCCCCCCGCGGCAAACAGACAGAGTGGTTCCTCTGACCTGCGGGAGACGATCCTCTACAAACGCAAGGAAAGAGAAGGAGTATCGGTGTGCAAAGAGTCCTTGCTTGGACATCGCTGCACCCAAATCATCGTCAATTGCTGCTGCAACAACGCGGCAATGACGGAAGCTCGGCCATCCGTCTTCCAAAGGCTACAGCACCCAAACTCAGAAGATGAGGCACCTCCTGTTGTCTCCTACAATTCTGCTCAAAGAGTTCCCGCCAAAGAGAGGAGGAAGAAAACGAGCATATCCAGTCCGAAGATATCAACCACTACAGCTAAGAAATTGTCGGCTAAACGGTTGTCCTCCACCGGAGTATTCCAACACACCCGTTCGAAGACAAAACCTGCTGCAACGGGAGATTCATCGTCCACGTCACTGGGGGTCGTAGGAACTGGGGGTAGCACTCCTCCGAACGTCCACAACAATCCGATGTTTCGAGGAGATGAGCCCGGAGAAACGACCCTCCCGTCAGATGCAACAAATGTTGATGTCCCCGAGGACATCCATGACTCTCAAGATAAGGCAAGCTCTGAAGCTGGGGATACCATCCCCTCCGAGTCCGAGCTTGAAGAGAACATCCCCACCTATCCCGATGACTTCTCGGTGCATGGGTACGACTCAGAGGGCACATCCTCTACCGTTCCTTCCATCACTCCTCACGTAAGGACGGTATTCATGACAGACAGCGATCAAGGTGGTTCCAGTGATCGCCAGCGCATCGACAGTCTCGAAGCTATATTACTTGCTTTGGTCAAGTCTGTAGATGAGATTAAAGCGGCCCTGCCCACTTTACAAGGAGGAGCGCCTGGTCAAACAAACACGGGCCCCGCGATCAATGTAGATTCGAACTCAGCGGCACCAAACCAGGGCAATAATCCTCCCGAAATAACAGCCCCCGCCGCGACAGATGAGACCCGAGTAGTAAGAAGAGAGGTCCAGGAGCTCCGTACCATGTTTCATGCCTGAGAAAACGCTCAAGATCTCAGAATGCGGCAACCATACCCTGCTGAGTGGAGAGATGTGCCATTCCCACCAAGATATAAGCCGTTCAACATCAACCCGTATGATGGCAAAACCTCAGCAAGTCGATACATCACTTACTTTGAGGTCACCACCGACCATCTGCCCCATGAAGATGCAATCCTCACACGGTTATTCATTGGAGCATTGGAAGGAGTCGCCTTCGATTGGTACCGCAATCTACCGGACAATTGCATCCATTCTTTCGCCGACTTCAAGCGCATATTCTTGGAACGGTTCTATGAAGTAGGACAAGACGTCACTATGTCCACTCTCATGGACGTCGTCCAAGGGGAGAAGGAGTTAACGAGGAACTACATTGAGCGGTTCTGCCAGACCGCCATGAAGCTGTCTTTCGGAAATCCGGATTCTTCTTTGATTGAAATCTGCCAAAAGAGACTGCTTCCAACGATCAGTCTCTGGATGGGCGAGAGTCAATTCAAAGATTGGAAGGCATTCATCATCAGCGCCACAAGCGCTGAAGAATGACTGAAGAAGGCCCGCCAACTGGGGTTGCACATCTCAGAAGGGGAAAACAAGGGCAAGCGTCTCAACAACGATAATGGGGGTAACCCCTCCAACAATCGGGACAACAAGGGAAAACAGGCTATGGTGGCCGACACGGCCCAGAAGCCCGAGCCACAGCCAGCAGACAAGCAATGGCCTCAAATCACTTACTCTTTCGAAGATGGCCACGTCAAGCCTATCTTAGACATGCTCATACAAGGAGGTAGAATTCAGCTTTCTCCACCAAGACGGAAGCCTCGGCCGGCTGATCTGGAGAACCCGAAGTTCTGCCATTACCACCGTTATGTATACCACGCTACACATGACTGCTACCAATTAAAACGGTACATCCAAAGCCTCATCGATTCGAACGCTCTGGCCATCGACTTCGAAGAGGTAACCGTAGCAGCTAATATGGTGTCCGTACAATTCGGCAACTTCCCTCCGACGGAGACTCAAGACGGGGTAATCTCCGTCCCTCTCGCGACAATGGAGATTACCAATCTTCCTCCGCCCCGAGAACAAGCTGCTGGTCTAGTACCTCTCACCACCTCGCAAGGAGAGGTCATGTGGGTCCATCCAGACTTGGTGTCAGAAGTGACTCGGCTCACACCATCTCCCACCAACAAAAAGAGTGGAAAAATCAAGACCTGCCGCACAGTTTCAGCAGACAACGAGGAAGCTACAGCCATCGTCACGCGGTCCGGAGCGCAATCCCAACCTGTGGTTGATAGTCCAGCTAAAAATCATCAACCCACTGCAACTGATACTCTGAGACCGGCTCAGCCTTCGACGACCGACAAGCCTAGGCCGAAGGAGACTCGCTTCGACAAATCTCTCCGAAAGGACGCAGCCCAAGGGCTAGAGAGGCCCTACAACTTTGACATCTTAGCACAATTGGCTAACACTCCGGCCAAATTGTCATTATATGAACTCCTGAGGCTCTCCAAAGACGTTCGTATTGAATTGAACGAAGCACTCCAAAATGTCGATGCCTATCTCGCTCAATCTAACCTCACTGGGGAGGACTCACCCATGGATCTCCAAGATAGTGCCTGCACGGGAGCAATGCCCAACATCGTCTTCACTCTGCAGGACATGCTCATCAAAACCAACCTACATGATCGCCCTCTGTACTACACGGGATACATCGGCGACGTGAAGGTGGATCGGATGCACATTGATCCTGGCTCTTCCATAAGCATCATCCCGAAAGGTCTGCTACATCATCTCCGCATCCCAATGCATCGCCTAACACCTACAAGCACCGCCATCAGCGATTTCAATTCGGGCAGGAGCTACCCTATCGGGAAGATTCGTCTGAAGTGTCAGATTGGCGATCTCCAATCCGAGGTCACTTGCTACGTCATAGATGCAGACACTTCTTACAACATCCTCTTGGGGCGCCCATGGATACACGATTATATGATCGTGCCTTCCACGCTACACCAGTGCTTCAAATATATCGATAAACACGGCTTCGTGAAGACAGAGTTTGCTGATATCGATCCCTTCAAAGGGGTCGAATCTTACTACTCGGAATCCTGTTTATACGAAAAGTCGAAGAGGCACCTGGATGAAGGAGACGCACAAGCTTATACTGAGACAGCCACGGGATCGGAAGGACCCCTGACGATCCACCTCCAAGCTCGCAAACCGGGCAAGTCTGCACCCCTCACCGCCACTCTGCGGAAGGACGCGATCAGCCTCTCGGCGCAAGAGGAGCAGATGATAATCCGGCTGCCTAGATCCAGCCAAGTGTCGAGACCCACAATGGAGCCACTAACCATCAGATTACCAAGAGTAAGTCAACCACAAGCAGGGAAGCTCAACCCCTCGGACAGGCCACTGACAATACGCCTTCCCAAGAAAGGTTGTCGCCTCGATGCAAGGTTTGACACTTCCAGCGAACCAGCCACTCCTCGCTCCACATCGAATGCCAAACTGGGGGTCGCCAGTCTGCCAACGACTCCGCGCTCTGCTCCATCAACTGGACCACTGACGATCAAGCTTCCTAGATCGTCTTCTCAGTCTTCGTTCACACAGGGGGTAGCCGAAGAGGAACCAGAGCTAGCCAAGTATGTGGCCGCCCTCACAAATGTCCCCTCCGCTGATGATGTAATCCCACTAGAAAAGATACCTTACTTCATCAATAAAGGGTTATCTTTGAACTACACCGAGCTCAATAAGCTATGTACGATGTATGCTATGGAACACGGTATAGGCGCTCACCTACACACACAGGTGACAAATGTGTACACCGTAATCCAGCTTACTCCAATCGAAGACGCTTACCGAATACACAAGGGAGGAGATCATCCAGTCATCTTCGGCCGGACGAACAACCCTCATCCCCGCACCATAGAAGAAGTCGACCTCGGGTCAGATGCCGGAAGACTGCCTCTGTATCTCTATAGCCCTCAATCCAAATATCTCATACAGAAACAGGGGTATGATCTAGAGACTACGCTAGGATTGAACTATGGCACTGGGCGACGATTACCTTTGAAGCCGCCAGCCCCGGCGGGCAAACCATGGAACTACTATAACAAAACTCGATGCGGGTTAGGGTATGTAACGCCTACTATGACCCCGGAAAGTTTAGATGAAGAATGCGACTGGCAGTCACATTCAACCGGATCACCAACTTCCGACTCAGATACCAGCATCGGGGATGTATTCAGACAAGTTATGTCAGTCAACATGGCGTTCACCGACGCTTACGAAGAAGACGAAGACATCCCCGAAATCCTCGAGCTAGAGCCATGGGCCCAGCAATTAGACGCACAATGGAAAAAGCGGTTCGAACTGAGAGAACCCCCTACTGAAGATGAGGTCATACAAGTGGATCTCGGCAGCGAATCTTCTCCAAAACCGATCTTCATCAGTAGAAGCCTCACCGACGAAGAATGGGAGTCGCTGTTAGAACTTGTCAGAGATTACATTGATGTGTTCGCCTGGAGCTATGAAGACATGCCAGGGTTAAATCCTGACATCGCTCTTCACAAACTTAACATTCGACCAGACGCGAAGCCGGTCAAGCAACCGCAGCGACGCTTCCGTCTAGGCATCATGGACGCAATCGAAGCTGAAGTCAACAAATTGATAGCCAGCGGTTTCATTCGTGAGGAGCAACATCCTGAATGGGTCGCCAATATAGTACCCGTCCTCAAGAAGAGTGGGAAGATTCGAATCTGCATCGACTTTCGCAACTTAAACGAGGCATGCCCCAAAGATGAATTTCCCCTTCCTATCACAGACATCATGATCGACAACACCTGCAGCTTCGAACGCATGTCATTCATGGACGGCTTCTCGGGGTACAACCAAATCAAAATGTCTCCTGACGACGAAAAGCATACGTCATTCCGAACACCGATTGGCACGTACTGCTACACAGTCATGCCTTTTGGTTTAAAGAATACTGGCGCCACATACCAAAGAGCTATGAGCATCATCTTCAGAGACCACTTACGCAAGACGGTGGAGTGCTATGTTGATGATATAGCCGTCAAGAGCCGTAGCAAAGGAGACCATCTGCAGGATCTAAGGACGGTATTCGACCTAATGCGAACGCACAATTTGAAAATGAACCCTACAAAGTCCTTTCTGGGCGTATCCAGCGGGAAGTTCTTAGGCTTCATCATTACTGCAAAGGGTATCCATGTAGACCCTGAAAAGACAAAAGCAATCATGGAGATGGGTCCCCCGAGAAATCTCCGCAAACTCAGAGGCCTTCAAGGGAGATTAGCTTACATCAGAAGGTTCATTTCCAACCTCTCCGGGCGATGTCGACCATTCACGCACCTCATGAAGAAAGGAGTCTCATTCGTATGGGACGAGGAATGCCAACGTGCTTTCGATAGCATTAAAGAATATCTGTCAAATCCTCCGGTCTTGGTAGCCCCAGTCCCTGGAAAACCATTTCTGCTCTATGTACGAGCAATGGAACACTCCCTCGGTGCTCTGCTGGCACAGAATAACGATGCAGGCCATGAACAGGCCATATATTACCTCAGCCGAATGATGATTGGACCAGAGCACCGATACACCGCTGTGGAGAAGGAATGCCTCGCCCTGGTGTTCGCCACACAGAAAATACGGCACTACGTCATCGGACAAACGATACATGTGATATCACGAGTTAACCCTCTCAGGGTCCTCATGACTAAACCAGGGGCACTCAGCTCTCGCCTCGCTACATGGGCGATACTGCTGTCCCCTTATCATATGATCTTCGTCCCCAAAAAGGCAGTCAAAGGTCAAGCCCTGGCAGATTTCTTGGCAGCCCACCCAGGCTCGGCGTCCTCCAGGATATACGAAGAGATCCCAGATGAGGTCGCCGACTCGCATACAACCTCCCACGAAAATATATGGCAAATGTTCTTCGACGGCGCTTCGAGGACCGGATCTAAAGGCAATATAGTCGTCGGAGTCGGAGTAGTACTAATCTCTCCTTCCGGATTGGTGATTAACCGCGCTTATTCCCTCACTGAACCCTGCTCTAACAATGTGGCCGAGTACAACGCTCTGGTCATTGGCCTCCAACTTACAAGAGAGCTGGGGGTAGAATACCTTGAAGCGTACGACGATTCCCAACTAATCGTCAATCAGATCCGGGGTTCGTACGAGGTACGCCATGAAGACATGATCCCTTACCATCAAATAGCGATCAATATCATCTCAGCATTTGAGGGGTTCTTCATCGAGCACGTCCCTAGACTCCGAAATATTGAAGCCGATGCCCTAGCTGGTCTCGTCGCTTCCCTAGCAGTTCCGAATTATGATCGACAATCAGTTGAAGTGATAGGCCATGAACTGGTCTGCCCCAAAAATAATGTGCAATTCGTCGCAAGTTATTCTGCACAGACGATCGATGACGCCCCAGATTGGAGACAACCATTCATCGACTTCGTCGTCTACGACATCCTGCCTGAGAACCCAAAGGAAGCCACTTCCATCAGGAGGCGTTCTCTCAGATTCTTCTACGATACAGAGACGAAAATGCTGTATCACCGCTCCTACGACGGATTACTGCTTCGGTGTCTGTCAAACACAGAAGCCAAAGAAGCCATACGAGAAGCCCATGACGGTGTCTGCGGGGCCCACCAGCCCGACCCGAAACTACAAGATCGCCTTCGCCGAATGGGCTACTATTGGCCCACGATGGTGGCAGATACGATAGATTATGCTAGAAAATGCAAAGCTTGCCAAGTCCACGCAGACTTCATCCACCAACCATCCGTATTTTTACATCCGTCGGTGGCGTCCTGGCCATTCGAAGCATGGGGAATGGACATCATTGGTCCAATCACCCCACCTTCCTCCCGAGGACATCGCTTCATACTTGCGATCACGGATTACTTCTCCAAATGGGCGGAAGCTGTCCCACTTGCAGAAGTTAAGACTTCAAACGTGATCAGCTTCCTTAAGCATCACGTCATCTACCGCTTTGGATTGCCCCGAAGGATCATCCATGACAACGGTCCGCAGTTCGCAAGCCACGCATTCTATCGGTTTTGCGATAAGCACCGTATTCAGAATGTCGCTTCGACACCATACAACCCGGCCGCAAATGGGTTAGCAGAGGCATTCAACAAAATAATCATCAAACTCCTCAAGAAGTTTGTCTCCTCCAACAAACACGACTGGAACGAGAAGCTCGGCGAATGCTTATGGGCTTATCGCACCACAGTCCGAACAGCCACCGAAAATACACCATTCTCCCTGGTATACGGAAGTGAGGCAGGCCTCCCCTTGGAGACCCAGATCCCCTCACTACGTGTCGCCCTCACACATCAATTAACGACAGACGACAACTACCAACGTCGCCTGCAAGAGTTAGAGGCATTAGATGAAAAGCGCCTCCTAGCTCAGCAAAGGATCGAGCTGTACCAAGCACGCATCTCAGGATCCTTCAACAAGAAGGTCAAAATCAGAACATTCCAGGTAGGCGATCTCGTCTTGGCAGTCCGGAGGCCAATGGTCATGACTCACAAGACCGCCGGCAAATTCCAGCCCAAGTGGGAGGGCCCATTTATCATTGAGACGGTATTCTCCAACGGTGCTTACCGCCTCGTAAAGCAAAACGGAGACTTTCTCATGCTGTCCATCAACGGCAAGTTCCTGAAGAAATATTATGTCTAAACGACATTCGCTACAAGGTCGGCGAGTCATGTACCCGCTGGTACCACTGAATTCACACCCTCAGCATTTTAGATTATCGAGTCATGTACCGGCTGGTGCCACTGAACTCACACCCTCAGCATTTCAGATTATCGAGTCTTGTACCGGCTGGTACCACTGAGCTCACACCCACAACATTTCAAGATCATCGAGTCATGTACCTGCTGGTGCCCCTGAACTCACCCCTACATCCCCTTTAGATTATCGAGTCATGTACCCGCTGGTGCCGCTGGACTCCCACTTTCTCAATAAGTTAATTTACCGAGTTATGTACCCGCTGGTGCCTCTGAACTCACATTTCGGTCACTCTTTCAGATAGTAAGTCACGTATAATTATACCTCTGAACTTGCTTCCCTGAAGAGATCCTCCCTCATGATCCAATACCCACACTCCTAGTGCACAAAAAGGGTAATCGATCCACAAATTTCCGAAAACGGACATGTCCTCATTACCTCTGAATCGTTTTTACTTCCACCAAAAACAAACCGCCCCTCACATAGAACCTCCACGTTCTCCTACCTCTGAGTCGTTCTATGTACTCCCTCTTCATTGAGCCCACTCCTGCCATGTCATCATTACCTCTGAGTGGGAAGGCTCCGTCGAAGAACCCTCCATACTTGCCATGTCCACATTACCTCTGAGCAAGTATGTCGGTCTCCTTTCGACCTATTATCTGTACCCACAACCGGAGTACGATAAGGATAATAGGTCCACAAATGTCCGCTGTTGACCACGAATATCTTCCGTGAAACCTCCCCTGCCATGTCCTCATTACCTCTGAGCAGGAAGATTCCACGGTAAAACCCTCATGCTTGCCATGTCCTCATGACCTCTGAGCAAATATGTTGGTTTTCCTTTCACCCTATTATCTGTATCCCGAACCAGAGAATGCCAAGGATAATAGGTCCACAAATATTCCTTTGCTAAGCTTCTTAGCATCAATCCACTACCCCACCATGCCCCGGGAGCCCAGCTACTCTACGGCATTCCTTTTTTTTAAGCACCGAGAACATCCATGACCACTTTACCACGGCTGTTCCGGACATCCTGTCCAAACTTGTTATCCGTACCTAAAACCAAGGTACGCCTAGAATAACAGGTCCACAAATAAATCCCCCAGCAAGTCCAAATTCTACAGACGCCACAAGTACAAGAAAGAGATGATGAGTTGAAACAGGCTCATTTATTCAAAATTCAACGTACTACATCATTTGGGGATCACACCCCTTACAAAAAAAAGAGAAAAAAAGAGAAGCAAAAGAAAACAGACGGCTGATCACTGCTCTGGGGCACATAACGTCCTGAGATGATCTGTCAGCAAAGCAACCGACCGCTCAAACCTCTGGGAAGCTCGACGCTCTGCCTCGTGGGTCAGCACCGCCTCATCCTCCAGATGAGCGTGAGCCTGCCAGTTATCCTCAAACTTCTTAAAAGCCCACTCCAGGCTATCGAAAGATCGGAAAACCTTCTCGGCCTCCCGAACGATTGACTCCTACTCCGCCTGAGCAGCGTCCAGCTCTGACTCTAAGAAGGCCAATTGCCTCTGGAGCCCAAGAATCCGCTCCTTCGTATCAGCAATTCCACGAGAAGCAGACTCTTCCCGAGCACGGCAAGCCTGACTCCTACGACCCAGCTGGTCATACGAAGCGGAGAACTTATCAAGGTCCCTCCGTACAATTGGCCCAGCAGTATCTCGGGCCAGCTTAATCCGATCCCGAGCAGCAATGAGGAAGCCACGCTCCCGCTCGATAGCAGCAGGCAAGCCCGCCTGTCGTATCGCCAATAGTTGGGTCACAAGCTGATCAGCCTCTGTCAGCTTAGGTTCCAGCAGTGCAGCCAATCCCACCCCGCTAGGAAGGGACTTCAAGGTTGCAATTTGACCCCGAGCGCACCGGAGAGATAGAGAAAATGGGGTCCCCCGTCCTATGGCAGCATCTATGCCCCTGTTCAAATGATGATAGAAGCTGTCGACCACGTCCTGCATCGCCTCGTTCAGAGTCTCCGTGGAGGCCGGTGTCAATGGGAGCGTGGCTGGCAGCACCGAAGAAGACGTAACAGAATCCGCCGCTCCTGCTACGAGAGAAACCAGCTCCGCACGAAAGGACGCTTGAACAACGGCCAACTCCTCTTCGGCAGCCTCCAAAATTTGAATACTTGGCAAGGTCGAGAGGTCGGTCTCCGGAGCCGTATAATCTGCAGAGGATGAGGCGGAGACCATCGCCAACCCCATTTCCATCGGCTCAGAGCTGGCAGGAGGCTCCTCGACGTGAGACGGCAAAGGAGAGGGAACGCTCCTTCCTCCCATATCACGGCAGACCGAACCTTCCCCAAGAACATCCACGGCGGGAAGTAAAGGGTCAGGACCTGCAGGGCCAAGGCAATCATGAATCGATTTGACCCAGAGAATATGTTGATAGAGCAAATAAGCCCCCTCACTAGTCAATATCTGGCTTATCGTACCAGTGGAGGAGTGCGAAGGCCGAGATTCGCCTGCAGCCCCTTCACCAACAGCCTCCGAGTCAGGTACAATAGATTCCTCCGCCCTCGCATCCTCGGGAGGGGGCGTACCGGGATCGGCATCGCATTGCTGAAGATCAGCGGCTTCGGGGACGGGTCCAATGAAACCTTCGTCACCCTGGGCCGAGGTTTCAGCAACCTGGGAGCTTCCAACCACCGACGAGAGAGCACCCGCAGAAAGGATCGTGGCACACACGCCGCTAATCAAAGCAGCAAGGGCCGGATCAACTCCAGGGGAAATAGACGGTTCAGGAAAGGACGGTTCACCGGACATCTACAAAGAAAAGTAATCAAGTCATATCTTCGAAAAAGAAGAAAACTACAACAAAGAGAAGGCTCCGACGTACCTCTGGAATGCCGTCTACATCCTCACCCTTTTCCGTAATAAGCAGTCTACGGGGACCGACCGCCGCTCTCTTTACAGAAAAAGTTACCCCTCCGCCAGTAGACTCACGCCTGCCTCGCTTACGTGAGGGACCAGGCATGACGGGCGGTAGATCTACCCGTACCACCTCCGACATAGATGGTAACTGGTCCGCTGCTTCATCAAATACAGCTGACGGTTGATCCGTTATCATGTCACCTGCCATGACGGAAGACTGACCCGCCATTGGCTCGTCATCCGAAGAAAGGGAGTCCTCGTCATCCCGCTCGTTGTCCTCCTCAATTGTGTCGAAGGACTCGGAATCGGGCGAAGGAACTCTATTCGTCCCTTTCTTCTTGGCCCTCGACGTCGTAGCCTTCTCCGCCAGGCGAGTGCCCACAATGAAGCTAGTCCTCGAGTCAAAATCGAGGGAAGGAGGATTCGCCGTAACATGATATAGGGCCGCCATATGCAGGATTTCCCCTATCACGTTTGCGGCAGGAACCAAGAAGCTAGTCCGAGTATGACAGGTGTCATAGTAGCTCCATGCCCTAATACCGTCAAGAATGCTACCTTCAAATCCCAGGTAAGAACTGGGGCACCCGAGGAATAGCTGACTATACCCAAATTGACGGGCAAACCTACTAGGCAAGTAGGGCTCCAAATACACAGTGTTGCGATTCCGATAAACTAGATGCGTCGGGCGAATATTACGCAGCCAGAAACGCATCTTCTCAGGCAAGAAATGAGGAGGTCCAACCCCATCAACATGAACACTCCTCACCTCTTGATCAGTGAAATGAGGAATGGACACGAAAAAATTATACCCATCCACCCTCGCCAGCATCCTCCGACACGCCGACATGGTACTACATTCCCAAGGCTGGTGGTGATACTTGAAAAGAAATGCGTCGTCATCTGTAACGCCATCTCCCGTCCCAGGCCTCATCAAGGACTGATAATGCAGCAATAGCCATCCCAGCAAGTAATGATAAGGCAATTCTACACGTTCAAAATCTATTGCCACGTCACGAGCAATGACCTTGGACGAGAAGGCGCAGAGACCATGCTGAATACTGCACACCATGGCAGGAAGAAGAGCCAGCCTGACCCCAAAGGCCAACTTCACGACAGGAAGAATGAAGTGGCGACTGATCCTCTCAATAGAACCTGCCCCTCCTGAGACCATGCAGTTGCACAGCCATACCATTAGAAACTCGGCCAAGAGTGCGTTCTCTGACAACCGCCGGGTACCATAACAAAAGTAGCTGAAGGAGTCAATCTGGCTCCCGAACCTGTCACTTTTAGACTTCGACCTCTTAGTGGTCGACACCAAGGCCTCTACTTCCCTAGGAGTTAAACGATCTCGGGAAGTAACCCGGCCAGCCGTGCTGAATTTGAAAAGGTACACGACCCAAGATTTAGTATGGAGAGAGTCCCCTTCCGAGCTGTCATTTTTCTGGATAGTCGTCCGGTGACAGGTGCTATGATGGCATAATAGTTCTTGATACACGACGACGAAATCGGGGAATCGTCGATCCAAATCTTGGAGCTCCTTATTCGTTGGGGTGTACACTTCGAAGGGTTCATCCCCCCAGGGGAGCTTCGAGACAGCATACATCTCGTGAAGAGCGAGCCCCAATTCTCCAACAGGGGTAAAAAAGGTCCCTGTCCGATGATTGTACATCTCCAGAAGGGCCATAAACAGTGGCTTATTAACGGGCAACCCGTGGCTGGTACCCCGGATAGCATCATAAAGGTTGGCTTTCCGCAAAAATTCTTCGTACTTCCGTAGAATCCATGAGGTCAGATTAGCCCACGGGAGAATGGGGTGCAACCAACTCGGCAGTACCAACCTGCCAACAGGATAGGACCCTTTGCGAGCAAGCTGACTCAGGAAGGTATCAGCCTGGGAGAATGAAAAGTTAGGACCAGGAGTGTTGATGAAGGTACCCGGAACTAACCCCATCACGGACCGACTGGCCGGATCTTTGACCGTGCGCACTGACCCAGTGGCTCTGTTATAACAGATATTACCGACAAACATCCCCGACCGTATTGGAGTGAGGGTGTCCGGCATTTGCCTATCCAGAACGATCATATTGAACCATTCAAAAGGGAAGTGGCGCTTTATAATAGGGATGTGAATTGGCAACCCGTCCAGGTCAAAATCCAAACTCTCGAAAACATCCAGCTCCCGGGAGTTTTCTATGACCAACGCATCCCCAAAGAGGAAGACCGGTTTCAGATACTTCCCATCAGACTGACCGGAGCTTATCATATCACCAAGGAATTGAAAAGATTGAACCCTGATAGCATTTAGTCGCTCCAAAGGTTCGTCAACAAGTAGCTGTTCGGACACTTGATGAACTAAGTCATCCCGATGTACGCCCGAGGCAAACTGACGGGAGCCTACCATAAGTTCCCCCGCAGGATTCACGGGCAGATTCACTGAAGAAGAGGCAAAATAAACAAGTCAAAAAGATAGCTGAAACACAAAACTATGTGATGCTTATGCGGCTCAGTATAGCCTCATGCGGCTCGGATTAAGAAGGTTTGTACAGATCAGTCTAAATGAGCTTATGCGGCTCAGTTTGAAAGAGCCCCTACGGTCTAGTACGAATAAGCTTATGCGGTTCCGTTCGAAAGGAACTCATGCGGCTCATTGCGGAGGAATTTATGCGGTTCGAAGGGAGTATATGCGAATATGGTCCGATTTGAATAAGCTTATTCGGCCCGAAAAAGCTTATGCGGCCCTGCGAGGATGAGCTTATGCGGTCCAGCGAAGATGAGCTTATGCGGTTCGGTTCAAAATATGCTTGAACGGCTCAGTTTGAAAGAGCTCATACAGTCCAAATCCTGATGAGCTTATGCGGTCTTGATAAAGAAGTAGTTATGCAACCACTTTTATGTGGCTCAAACCTGGGTCATACCCCATGCGGCCCGAGCATGAGTCGGACACACAGTATGCTTTAGAATATAGGCTCGCGCATAAAATATGCGGCATAGCCATGGCGGTTCATATTAAGGAATCCTACCAGCAATAGGCGGGTGGATGTCGGGGTGAAAAGCAGGCACGCCAGTCGGCGGAGGAGCCGCCACGTTCGCCGCCGCAGTCGATGAAGACGCGGCCTTCTTCCCTTCGCTGCCACAGAAGATGAGGCGACCTTCTTGCCCGTAGCAGCAGCGACCTTCTTGGGAGCCATTGTCGATCGATTGAAGGAAGAAGACGTAGAGCAAAGTCGGCGACAGGGAATTCGAGCAAAGAGAGAAGGTAAAGAAACCCCCAAGAGACTAAACGACTCTTATTTATAGGCGAAAGAGACCCATAAAACGAACAAACGTCTCGGATGACGCCTCGGATTACGCGCCGCTTCAAAAAATAAAGGCAAAAATGCTTCGGTCAAGGCATAACCGACCCTTGGGATCCTCCCCCAAAAGACGGCGTTAAATCAAAACGAATCAAAAGCATTTAATAAAGATTTGCACACGTAGTCAGGACACGTGGCAAAGAGCCTATGCGGACAAATGAATCTATGCGGCTGGGACACTTATGCGACATGAACGGGACCATGCTTCTTATTCAAAGTGTTTCAATTTTGCAAATTGAAAACTTTGAAGGGGGTCCTGTAGAAGCATGGAAAATATCAGAATAATGGTCCATGCGGCTCCGGATACGAAGCCCATGCGGCTCATATGGGAGCTGTCTTATACAGTTCAAAGGAAGACTCTCCGTCTCATGCGGCTCTAGAGTGTATGCGGTTCAGCAGGAATATGCGGCTCGATTGATGCCACGTGTCCCCCTGTGATCCTTCCCTACAGCTGGCCCTTTGAATAGTGGCCTCATTTAATGCTCTGACACGATTTGACGACTGTGGCGGCTCTGGCATAAAGTGTCATAATGGCTCTGCCATAATGACAGATGCTTTGGGAAAAGAAGAAGATCTCTGACCCGATCCGTCAGAAATCCTAGGTTGCCACGTGGCAAATCTCATGCGGCTTAAATAGAGAACAGCTTCATGCGGCTCACTGAGAAGTCACCCTATATGACTAGCAGAAATCAGCCATATGCGGCCCACTGAGAGCTCAGCCCCTGCGGCTCAATACAACGCTAGCTCATGTGGCTCGCAAAGACTATGCATATGCGGCTCATTGAGAGTTTGTTCCCTGCGGTTCGATGAAGCATTGTCCTATGCGGCTCACGAAGAGTATCTTCCTGCGATTCAAGCATTGCCCATCCTATGCAGATCTGGCAGGACCCACAATCAAAACACGTGGCATCGGATCAATCAACGATTTAACCGAATCTCAACAAATATATTTGACATCATCGTCATAATTACTGAGATCAAGGCATATCATTTATCATCAAGCCAATGGGACACGTGGCGAGCAATCGGGCATTGGTATAATCAATCATGAAGATTTAAAGCAATCAGCATTAATTGCTCACGAGATTCGGTGCTATCTGCATTAATGGCCTAGATTCATTGTAATCAGGATCAAGGGTTCAGATGGATTAAAGGAGCGCCGACATTCCAAACAAATGATCATTAGCAAACCCTAATGATCATATCCCACTCTTATAAATAGCCAGCATTATTTCTTTGCACAAGGACCGATAACAAAAAGAATAAAAATATACAGAGTCAGAGAGAGAATACACAGAGAGAGAGAAAGAAGCCAGGAGAGCAACAGAGGAGCAAAAAGAGCACTTCTTCGTCAATGCCAACCATCTTTTCACAAGGAGCCAAGGCTGTATACCGATCGTCCAAGGAGTAAGGCAGGGCTGCCGTCGCCTTCCCGAGCCTCTATCGTCACCCCCCAGAATCTAAAATAAATAATTGTACTTAGATTGCTGTACCTAGGTTTTCGTCCCTAGACTTTCTTTGTACAAGCGAGTTTGTATTGTGAGTCTAAGTTCAGTCCTCCGATAATTGTTCTGTACTTTTACAATCAATGGCAAACAGACATGACAAGAATTGCATAAACAGAATGAATGGCCTGGACACCGTGGACGATTGTGTTTGTACAAGTAAACCAGTATTTTCTAGCATCATGTCTAGGGCAGTGACCCCTGAGTACCACAGTCAGGGGTACCTATTGAATTTGACTAAGGCTAATAACGAGAATAATCCAGTAGTCATAAAGAGATTTCTCAGCTACAGGCAATCCCGTTATCTGGTCGCCCCATCATGGGATCTGTATCCTGCCGTCAAGTAGGACACATTTCCAGCACACTGTTATGTGTTGCACCCTTCAAGCTACTTAAGGGTATATGTGTTCTTTGGACAATGTATCCACATAAATTCAACCCCTAATTGTATCCGAATATCCTGGATGGTCTGCAGGGCTTGTGGCTGTAGGAACATCTCATTGTATTTTGTTAGTAACTAGGCCTGTGATAACCCTAGTTAGTTAAAGTATCAAGCCGTACTCATTGCTTAGCCGTGATTTGATTGGATGGAGTCTAGTCTTGTCCTGATCCTGTACAAGATTGTTACATGACCTGAATGCTTGTGCTTTACTTTATCGATAAATGGTGGAAAACCAAGATCCGTTCAGATGAAGGGTTACGATCCCGGTCCTTGTTTGGTTTAAGGGTTGTAACTTGGTTATCTGAATAGTCCCATGGTTATCTTATCGTATATCATCATGATTGACCAAATCTCCAGTTTTATTATATTATTATGTTTTATGCTAATTGCTGGTTTTAGTTCCTAAGTAAAGCCTCCTTTGTGGCATTTGCTCTTTCTGGGATCTGTTCCAGCTAGTTTTGTATGGCCAGATATCGGAGTAGCTCCAGAGGATCTTCCTACCTTCCAGCCAGATGGTGACCACCAAGCGTAACCCTGGCAACGAGTGGATTTTATTTTGCTCTCTCACTCTATTGTAAAAATATTCTTTTGAGACGTTTAGCCGACGAGCACGTGTTAGCTCGATTGTACCTTTACTTACTGTCTGCCTACGGGCTGTAGCATGATTAACAAATCCTAGGATTGATCATGTATGACTGAACTCTTGCTAGTCTTCATATTTTGTATGACTAGCTTTATGATCATCCAAATATGTAATGTAATGGGATGCTTTACTATTGTATATTTGATACTCTGACATCTTGTAACTTCTATTACTTGCTTGAGATTGAGACAATAGGCTCATTCATGACCATAATAGACCGATGGCTTGTAGTTAAACCCTCATGTATCTAGACAGCCGTGACCATATAGCGAGGTGGGTTGCACTTCAATATACGTAGCTCGCTATGTCCGTCCCCGCTCTCCAATATTCTGGTCTGGGGCGTTACAATATAACTGTCCAGATCTTTTCTATTTATATTCTTTTCTTATTCAAAACATTTTTTTTGGGATTGGTCCTTCCACTGCCTTCAAAAAACAAAATTTCTATTTCCTAATAGTCTTACATTGGCTGTACAAATACTTTGGAGAGTGGTCTTATTATTTTACTTTATTTTGTTTCATTGAAGTATTGTGTGGGTGCCTTCCTAGTTTGACTCGGTCTGGCTCGACGTGCATAACAGGTGTGAATACGTACCTACATCTGCGGGCGCTGAATACCGATTTGATTCATTCTTCAGGTTTGGGTTGAGACCCTAAAAATATTTTTGCTGCTCATTAAATTTTGTTTTCGAAATGTTGGACACATTTAATTTTGTCCAAGTTCTTTGAACCATATTTTTCTACTTGTTTTCTGTTTGTAACGTCTGATTTTATTTTTATTTATTTCATGTCCATTGTAAAGCTCTCAGAATGCCTATAAATTGAGGCATTCTTCTCTTCTCTATTACGCTTGAAAACTATACGAAAATATTCTACAAAAATTTCTCCCATTCTCTCGAAGATCCATTCTGTTTGTCAATTCCTTGCTCTGGTTAGAGCTCTGGGTAGAGTGTCACGACCCACACCCGGATATACGGGTATGAATACGTGGGCCACGCCCAGCCTACGTCGCAGTATCGGTGGTAGTTCGCTGTCAAGTACCCGATACTAACTATAACATCTAAAAGATCCATAACTATAATGGTACTCATATCACATCACAAATGCTAAGGAAGATAAGATAAAAAAGATAACAATATCACTAGAACAACTAGAATCTACATAGGATCAAATGAGACAAGAATGAAACAGAGGAAAAACAATAACAAAACTAAAATAACTACCAGACCTAGAACTCCCGGAAGACAACTCACGGTGAAAGAATATCGAGATCTGCCTCAACTAGCATCATCTTGCAGTCCAATAATGAGGGCATAATAACTCCTAAAAATATTATCAACGTATCCAGTCAGGATGTGAATGAGTACACAAACTAACAACAATTCCATATGAATTGACAAATTCTATAAGAGACAATTGTAATGAAATACAAGATAAAATATCAAGACTGGAATATAAACATGATATGTAAAACTGGATATCATGTCAGGGTATGAAATACAGGAATGTAGAACAGTACAGGAGTATCTGATGTATAATATAAACATAAAATGGTGCCTTGAGATGTTAGAGCGTTATGTGATCGGCTTAGGAACTTGTACAAGAATATGGCCTGGCTAGTCATACGTGAGATGTATGACTAACACTTGGCTAATCATACATGGATTGTATGATTAACGCTCACATAAAACATGAATGGTGGGGTATGACTACATAACCTCCAATAACTCGCCATCCCCGAATAGTATAATGGATCCGGACATGTCACGTTATGATGCAGGATTCTCTAAGAGGGTAGCAAATCCCCTTAGGAATTGGCGTCTATACAAGTATAAGAAAACAAGATTGAACAATATACCAATATACCATGGTAACCCAGGAATGGCATCTCATGACAGGATCCGACGTATACTAGTCTGTGTACCGTCGTGTTAGGAATCAAGTAAAACACTACAACTGAATCGGATATAGCAGATATCAAGATAATGAAAACTATCAGAGAATGTACTCGCCTGGTGTCCTGAGCAATAAGTGAGAGTCTATGTCTGAACCGACGTCACAGCGACCTAATATGAATATACAGAGTTACTTAGTATTCTAGAGTAAGCAATATATATAAATACATTAATTATATGCTTCTAGGCCTATTCTAGGTCAAACTCAGTCAAACTGGGTAAAAGATTGACTTACAGTTGACTTTGGTCAACCTGTCAACTCTTAGTCCAC
This sequence comes from Iris pallida, assembly GCA_029216955.1. NCBI lineage: Eukaryota > Viridiplantae > Streptophyta > Magnoliopsida > Asparagales > Iridaceae > Iris > Iris pallida. The sequence continues at coordinate 3,770,382 of JANAVB010033616.1, forward strand.
TCTAGGTTAAACGAGGTCAAATCTAGTCTCTATAATCATCCACATGGTCAACTAGTCAATTTCAGTGATATGAAATCACTGGAATCGACGGATCTCAATTTCGATGCACGGATCTCAAAATACGAACCAAAAAGAGAAGGATTATAACAAATGGTGATAGATAAGGGAAAAGTCTACAGATGTTGTCGGATGATGAAACAACCATCACCAACATGTCCAGAATGGTCAAAATAGCTAGAGTAGCCTACCCATAAGTCCAAGTTGGACACAGGGGCAAAAAGATAATTTTGGGTCAAAATGATGTCCGTGTCGGACCCACTTTGCGCCGAAAAAAACGTGCCAGGATAAAATTCTTCAAAACCTAGCAAAATATATGTCCACGAAACCAGAATGACGATACGAACTCAACAGTATATCCATAATTGGATTCTGATGGCCAGATCTCAACTTGGTCCGTTGACCCGGATATTGGAATCCGATTTGCAGGAAAATGCGTGACAGAACCAAAGTCCACTAAATCTAGAAAAAAATATATGTTAACGAGTCCATAATGACGATACGAACTCAACGGTATATCCGAAATTGGATTCCGATGAGCCGATCTCAAAATGGTCCGCTGACCAGGACTTTGAAATTTTGATTTGCACAAAAATGCATGCTGGAACCAAAGTCCACTAAATCTAGAAAAGTATATGTCAACGAGTCCAGAATGACGAAACGAACTCAACGGTATACCCGAAATTGGCTTCCGATGAGCCAATATCAAAATGGTCCGTTGACTAGGACTTTAAAATTTTGGTTTGCACAAAAATACGTACCAGAACCAAAGTCCACCAAGTCTAGCAAAGTATATGTCTATGTGTCCAGAATGACGATACGAACTCAACGGTATACTCGAAATTAGATCCCGATGAGCCGATCTCAAAATGGCATATTGATTCGGACTGTGGCGCCTGCCTTGCACCAAAATACGTGTCGGGGCCCACATCCTCCAAGTCAAGCAAACTTTATATGAATTCGTGCCAGAACGACGCCACGAGTCTACTGGTGGTGTCAGAAATTGAATTCGGAGTCTCCAGTTCAAAATTAGGATTTTATTAGTTAGAAATTACGAATTCGGACAGCCAGTTTTGGCGTCAAATTCAACCAATCAAACAAGCTCATAACGAAATGAAACTTAAGTGACAGAAAAAGAGTTATACCAGCTATGCACAAGAACTGGTGGCATGCCAAACGAAGCTACAACGATGGAGATACGAGTCTACGAAGTTGGCTCCATAAATCTGTCCAAAATATACACAATTTAAAGGGTCAACTTGGTGGCCAATTTTGACATATCAAACGACATAATTAACGGTTAAAACTTGACAGGAGTGAAGGGGTATATACCAAGATTGAGACGGAAGAAACGGATCGATGATCTAACGGTCGAATTTCTCAAAAAAAGTGCACGAAGTCGCTGTCTCAAAGTGTGCATTCTGAAATTCGAAATCGCGCGTCACGACGGGATTTAGTGCAAAACGCACGAATCGACCGTTTCACGCGTCGGGGGCGAGGGTGCGCGGCATGGGAACCTTGCCGGGGTTCGCCGGAGGTCGAAGGGGTGCGCGACGAGCGCGCGGCCGCCGATGCGCGGGGTGGCACGACAACCACTGTTGTTGCAGCCGCTACTGCTACGCTGCTGTTGCGCTGCTACTGCAGCTTGCTACTGCTACACGAGGGCGGCTACTCGACGGTGGTGGCCGACGGCTGCTGCTCGAGCTGCTGGCCAGGAAGAGAGGAGGAGAGATAGAGAAGAAGGAGAAGGAGAAGGAGAAGATGGTGATGGTGGTGGAGATGATGTATGGGATGGTGATCGAGAAGATAATGGTGAGGGTGATGGTGTTGTGAGGATGAAGAAGAGAAGAAGGAGGAAAATAAGAAAGGAATGGAGAGAGGGGGTACCGGCTGTGATAGAAGGAGGGTGTGCTGATGGTGATAGGGGTTGGTGTGTGAGTGGATAAGGAGAGAGAGAGAGTGATATATGTATATTTATTATAAAGAGAGAGAGAAAAAGATATAGGTTATTAGAAAGAGAGGGAGAGATATTTTGAGAGGAGAGAGAGTGCATAGGGGTTAGGGTCGGCCAATGGTAGTGTGGGGGTGAGGGTTGTATAAATAGGTGAGTGGTGTTGGTTCATGGAGGCAAAATCAAGGGCCAAGATTAAATTAGGTCATTGGAGTTGTCCCTTGAATAATTTGAGTGGACACACTTGGTGTTTGGTGTTTGTCATGAGGGAAAGTTATGTGGGGTGTTTGGCTAGTCATGAGGGGACGACACGAAGCTTGGGTTAGTTTGATTGAGTCGGGTCGGGTCAAAATCGGGCTTGGTGCAGTAAATAATTTTAATTTAGTCATTTATGATCATGGATAAATAAGTAGCATGCGGGGGCTCAATTGAATGGGACACAAAAGTCATGTAGGTAGTAGCCTTAATGTGGGCCGTGTCCATATTTTGGGTCGACATGTTTGGGCCGAAAGTGTGTCCCCAATTCAAGTCAGAAATAAATGTGACTCCGTGGGATGAATTAAGATTGGGTCTTGTGTCAGAAAAGTTGTGCAAAGCAAATGAAGTACAATATGGTGTGTCTGAGTGGGACACGAAGGTCATGGGTGTAGGGTGTCTCGACTAGATCATGCATGAGAAGTTAGTTTTAAGAAAACGACTAGTCTTGTGCTCCTAAATTAAAAGTCACGGCAACATGCATATGATGATCAAGGATAAAAGTGGGAAATTATTAATAATTATTCAAAAATTAAAGCGCCTAAATTGACCCAAAGTTGCGCGATGCAAATAGAGTTCAAGAAAACAAGTTTGGGTGAAACATGATATATCAAAATAAAGATAATCTTGTATACTACAAACTCTTGAAGAAAGTTTTCCGAGATTGACATCTCTGATGCTCCAGAAACTAAAGTCACGAAAAATAGCATTAATGATAATTAAATAAAAATAACTTATCGAAAATAATTCATTTAGAAAATTTAAAAAATTTCTAAAATTTAGGGGGCTCACATCCTACCCACCTAATAAGAATTTTGTTCTCGAAATTAAAGGTTGGTAGTGGGGTTAAAACATAATAGAAAGTTTAGGCAATATGTTAGGTCCGATCAAAGAACGACGAGTTTTTGTACTATGAAGACAATCAGTTCAGAATTACTTAGGCATGACTAGTGATTTTGGCACGATATAATCACGAGAATTTCAGAAAAGATTCGAGGAATCAAATCATGGTTAGAATTTCTTTTTGGCACGATAAAAAAACCAACGTGATCAAAATCGTTATTTGACATGATTATAGGTTAGGTCAGTCTAACCTTGGTCAACAGTATTACATATGATGAAGAGTATGATAGCAGCCTAGGCATGACCAAACATGAGATTTTGGTATGATCAAGGATATCATGAAGCTTAATCGTGATTAGAACAGAACTTAGTCATTAGTAAGAATTAAATCGAAAGTTAAAGCACGAGTGGTAATAACATTGAAATCCAATAACGATTAAAATTTCTAAGTCTCGTCACGATCTAGGTTGTTCAATTCTTGATTAAAACATAATTTAGGAAAGATGAAGAACAAGGTCATCGAAGTCTGAGCACGAGCATCCAAGGATGGAAATCCATGTCACAATTGAATTTGAAGTCATTTAAGTCTAGTCAGCAATCAAGACTCTTTGGCACGATAAACAAGACGACCAAAATCGATTGGTCATAATCAGAGGGGATCAAAATCTTAATGATATTGAAATTTAAGAAACAATTCAAGGATAAGGAATTGAATTTCTTCCGTTATGATAGAAAATCAAAATATAGGATTTGTAGAAGAAAGTCGGGGTAATCATCTCGCTTTGCTTCGACTACTACCAAGATCCAAAATTTTCAGTCATGAAGATGACCACTCATGAAGCATGTTCTTGTTATAACTCCTCGATTAATCTTTTCATTCTTTTTCACCGGATTTGTAATCCTTTTAACTTAGTCATCTAGAAAGTCCAAATTCCTCTAGATTGTCCTAAGTTTTAATTTAATCCTTGTATAAAATTCTTGGACATTATCCAAATCTATACTCCTCCTATTAGTGCCACTACAACTTAAAATTCATTCCTCATTATATAAATCAACCTCCACATATCTTTCATTTGTACCTTTAGATATCACTCTTCTTAAATTTGGTAATCTTACAAAATCTCTAGATTTTCTTATAACTCAATTTTTTTTACCAGTTCTCAATCATTCTCTACCAATACTTTTTAATTTAGCATCATCATTGTATGCAATCATAATATCCTTTCCATGTATCTTGAATTCCTAAATTTAGTACCTTACCTTAATTCAAAATGAAACATCTCAAGAATCACTAACTTAAAAATATTTAGGTTCTCAAAATCCAATCGTCCTCGAATATCCTTATCAGCTGTAACAATACAACTATAAAATATTACAGTTTCATGCACACTCCAATTCTCGAAATCATTCTTCGTTCCTCCTAAAACAATCCATACTCAAAATAATTCTCTAAGTGTAATCATTTTGCCCAATTGATAATACCGACCTATTGATTTCATTTCAAATCTCAGTCATATATTTATCCCAAATTTTTTTTCTTCTAAATGCTAATATCTCATATTCCTACCAAGATACCACTTGATAACAAATTCATCTTCTACGAGATAGATGATTACGATACTTCCTCGACTTTTTCTCCAATGTACAGAGATATGAGAATTTCAAAATTTTTAAAGTATAGATGACAGATGTAGATACAAGATAGTTGATAATTAAGACAAGGAAATAATGGTAAGATGAGAAAATCATCATACGATAAGAAAAAATGATAAGACAAAAAATAATGGCAGGAATTATTCTTGCTCATTTGGTCAAAAAAGTGAATCAATTTAAGATATGATCTGATAACCATACACGTCTATCCGAAATCATATTGCCAGAATTTCTGCCATGCTAGTAAGCATAGCTGCAATAAACGATAGAGTCCATAACTAAGGTATATACCCTATAATCATGTTATCTAGATTCCTTACCACGCCAACCGGTATGGCTGCAAGAAAATCTAACTTTCATAACTATGATAGATATCCAAAATTAGGCTCCATGTCCTTATCATACTAGCTTGTATGACTACGATAAATTCTAAACTTCATAAATAAAGTAGACCTTCTCATTGTCCTCATCAAATATGTTATCAGAATATATCTTAACTCAATTCATAAAAACTTATTTAGAAACAAAATCAAAGTCAACAACAAACATCAAGATTCAAAATTCATCAACGAATTAAAGATAAGTAAATAGAAACAAGAGGAAACAAATTCCGAGGTAGGGTTTAGAGGGAGGTGCTCAGGGGATGTCCCAAAGGTACTATCTAGATCAAGATTCCTGGGATATAATCTAAAACAATTCTTAACCTTTATATAAGATTGACTAATCATATTCTTTTCTCAACCTAGATGATATATAAGTTCAACTTCTACCTCCTAGTTCCCTTCGAGGTCTATAAACACATCCCAATGCAAGAATAGGGTTCGATAACGGACATATATTTCAAAATCAAGACAAATAGAAGCAAGTGGAAAAATAGACTCGAAAAACTTTCAAAATAAGACTCCCAGGGGTCATCTCTAGAATCTATCAAGAGTTCTAAGCAAGTATGCGATAAATGGCAGATTCCATAACTGGGTTCATGTCGTTTGGAATCTTCGCTACGCCGACTAGTATAGCTGCAAGAAATCCCAAATCTCATAACCAAGATATATACATCCGAAGTCGTGCCTCTACTTTTTCGCCATGCCGGCTAATATAGCTACGATAAACTCCATGTTCCATAACCAAGAAGATGTTTTACCTTCCATGTTATTCCTATCAATATATATTATCAGAAGATACCTGTAACACCCACTTTTCTAAAATGAGGGTAATTTTAAACTTTTATAATTTTGATTAATCAATAATAAGATTTAACTAATGTTATAATTTTTAATTAATTTAAAACTATTTAAATATTGAAATGTGATTTTGATGGTTAACTAGTGTAACCCTAGAATTGCGAAGCCTAGAGACTAACCATGACCATGGAAGCCTAGTCATGTGATTAAAATGTCATATTACTACTTTTTAACCTAAGGGTATTTAGGTTATTTTGACAATTTTATGAAATTATAAATTGTATTAATTAAATATGTGCTAATTATTTAGTTGAGACTTGACCTAGAATCTTAGCCTAATCTAGATTAGCCTTGAGCTTAGAATCTTGATTAGAATAACCTAGTAAATGACAAGATTAACAATATCTAGATATTTCTAATTAGGATATTTATCCCTTAGGATATTTGTGAAAAAGAAAGCCTTAGGACTAATTGAACCAATAGGAAGACTTAAAATTGTGTGGACAAGTCCTAGCCACTCATCTACATCTAAAACCTAAACCTAATTCACCTAATGGCAGCCACTATAGGTAGGTTAGCCTCCATTTCTTTTATTTCATTCCATCTTGCCTCTTTTCCTTCACAAAGTGTTCTTCCCCAAATTAGAGAGCTTCCCTCTTTGATTTGATCTCCAAATCCTTACACCCCTCAACCAAAACTTCCATCCAATCTTCTCATACTACCAAAGGAGGGAGCTAGCAAAGATTTCGAGCAAAGTGCAAGGAGGAGTGTCCTTTTTGGAAGATCTTCGTGTCGGAGCCGTGTCCTTGGGAGTATCATTGGGATTCCACTCCCAATAGGTAAAACTGTAACGCCCCAGTCCCAAAATACGTATGACTAGGTACATCGACATGCCAGCTGTATACATACGAAGTATACTCCAATATATGGAAACTTCGTATGAATACATAAGCTGTAAAATACAGTAGAACCATAATAACTAAATCTCATCCACAATAAAAGAATCAATAGATATCAATGCTGGATTGTAATTTGTACAAAAGTTGGGCGGAGACAAAGTCCACTACCAACTATCTCAAATAAAATATATAAGAAGGAATAGACGAAATAACATGACGAGCCAAGTGCAATCATCTTCGAAAGGATGGAGAAGATCACGACCCGACTAGAACACCTGCGAAAGATAAGAGCACACACCTGGCGGGATAACCAGGTCCTCAGAGGGACGTAACAAGATACACAAAGAACATGCCATAATAAACTGAATACATAATATGTCACAAACCAAAATAAGTGACAAGACGACAACAAGGTAATCTAACCATACTATTGTGTTCATGCAGTTAAGAACAAACCTCCAACGCATGGGTATCTGGCTCAGTAGCAGTAAATCAGGCATGGTCCCATCAGGATACCAGAGACCTCAAAGCATAACATTCATCGGATGTTAGAGGCCAGCAGTATCAGTAATAGGAAAGTGCATACGGACCCATACGTTAAGAAACTGTTCTTCCCACCCAATGTCTAACCGAGTCACATCCATGTCTCATATACCTCTACTAACTGCTAAGTCTCCTAACATGCCTCTATTAGCAGTTAGCCCTAACGCATGCGCATGGGGGATCAGCCCACACACAAGAACCTCTATAAGCTACTCATCTCACACATCCTCGTGGTACAACAGTGTCAAGGTATATGCGATACACTATAGACGGTAGTCTCTTAACTCTAAGTCCATATGCAGTCAAATGATAATAACAAAGTATATCTAATATCACTGAGCAGACAGTAAATCAAGAACAGTAAGAACTGGAAATAACTGAACAGTGATATGTAATAAAATGCAAACTAAATATAAACAGTATAATGGCAAGGTATCTTGCCTGAGGGTGGTGCGAGAAGCAGCAAAAAATCCATCAATCAGAATCGTCAACCCGAAAGTCAAAATCCACAAGGAGCTCCGGATGCTGAAACAAACATCACGAACGAGTTTGGAATAAAAGATATACCGAGGAAACGCCTGTCCAAAAGTCAAATTCTGGAACAGGAGCAAAATCGTAATTTCGGGTCAAAACGATGTCCGCCGTTGGACCCGCTTTGCACCGAAATGCGTGCCAATATCTATGGTCTCTAAAGTCGTTAAATTACATGTCTACGAATTTGTTTTGATGAGACGAACCCAACGGTATGTCCAATTTTGGATTCCGGTGGACTGTGCACAAAATCACCCGTTGAGTGGGATTGTGGACCCGCCAAAATAGCGTCCCGATCAATGGTCTCAGAATCGGACCAAACTTGGCTCACTGGACCAGAAAAATATTTCGAGTCCAATGGCGCAAGTTTTGTCGCGATTTGATGAGTGTGCACAAAACAATTGGAAAAATCTGAAAAGCCCGATACGTAAAAATTCGACGGATACGGACCAAATTCGTCGCGCACACGCAACCAATTTGAATTCCGTCAATTCTCGCACGTCCACAAATTCGATACGGACCTTCTGGTACTTTCGGTTTGCGACGGGGTCGCCCGGTTTGTCGGGACGTACCTCGTACGGGGTTATTAAGGTTTACAAAAATAAAATTTCGGAACTTTTAATTAAATTAAACATGAAATTTATTTCAGAATAATTTAAAACTATTTGAAGAGGATGACAGAGGGTCATGTGGGTTTTCTACACGAATTGACGGATCTAAAAACGGATAAAAATTGGAGGCGAAATCGATTGGGAAAGTGGGATACCTTGGTGTGGGAATCTGTTTGTTGTTGTGGGTGTCGCCATAGTGACCCGGAGGCGGTGCTGCAACGGCGGGACACGCTTGCCGAGGAGAGGGGAGGAGGATGGAGGAGAGAAGAAATTTGGTTTGTGGAGGTGGCGGCCGTGTTTGTAGTTGGCTGTTGTTGTTGTTGGTATATATATAAGTCATATTTATATATATATAAAGTATATATATTAGGGTCTGCTGCATTGTGCTGCTCCTATTTCGTAAAGGGGGCGCACACCTATTCCTTTGCTGCACGCATGGGTGGTCGGTCCCACCCCCATTGGGCCGGCCACTCCTTTTCCTTTTTTTTTTTTTTACTTTATATTAAATCTTTTCTTATCTAAACTTCTCCACCACTTATATATATTTATATATATATATATATATATATATATATTAAGTATATATGCATTGGCATAAGATAAGATGGCATGCATGAAGCTGCTGCTGGCGTTGGTGGTGGGGGTCGGCCCCACCACTGCTTGCTTTTTTTTTTTTTTTTTTTTAAACAATACTTATATATATATATATATATATATATATATATATATATATATATATATATATATATATATATATATATATATATATATCCAAAAATAGACCAAAAAATATATTTAAAATCCAAATGTTATTTAAAAGTCAACTATTCATAAATTTAATATATTTGAGCATATCTACATATATATATATATATATATATATATATATATATATATATATATATATATATATATATATATATATATAAATTCAATCAATCTTAAAATAATACTAACCTCTCAATAAATATATATAGGCACCATATATATAAAAAATTCAAATAACAATTCAATGTTATCTACTCCAAATATTAAATATATATAGATATCCATACATATATACCATAAATATATATAAATTTAAATAACAATTCAACTGTTATCTACTCCAAATATTTAATATATTTAAACATATCTATATATATATATAACTTCAATCAACTTAAAAATAATACTAACCTCTCAATAAACATATTTATTAAATGTTCACAAAATAATTTTAATATTAATAAATAATAAAAATTGCTCCAATGGGTGAATTGTACCACACAACCCTTATTCGGGCCCAGAAAAATGTACAATTTTGTAAAATTTTAATTAAATAATAAAATACCAATAATTGCACAAATAATTAAATAAGTTGAAATTGTACATGAAGTTATAAAATAATTTAGAAATTATTTGTACATATATAAAATATGCCTACAAGGCCACAGTTGGTCACACTACATGCTTACATGGGATTGAGTTCGGTCCGGGCCCTAGTTCGAGTTGGTTTGGTCTAACCGGGTCAATAAAATTATTAAATAAAATAATAGTTAAATAAAATACTTGAAATGAGTCATTACGCAACTCGGCCTGGTTTTCCTAATTCGGACTGAACTATGGCTAGGCCTCCCACGACATGGCTAATATACTGGTCAAAGCACACTGCTACATCTTTCGTGTCAAAATTCATGGTCGTCTTGTGTTCCAAAATTCAACAATGGCTAAGGTCATTTCTAATGAATTAAATAATAAAACATCATAATTTGCATAAATTAAATTTGAACTCTAATAAAACAATAATAAATAATTTTAAAATAATAGGGGTTTTACATCCTACCCAACTTACAAGAATTTCGTCCTCAAAATTTAGGATTAATAGGGTAGTTAGGGTTGAGGAATGGGAAGAGTTCGTCAATACCAAAAATGCAATTAAATTTGGTGGAGGCGATAAAACGGCGTTCAATACCACCATGCCGTAGAAAACTGTGGAGTCGATATATACAAAAATATATCATGGTTATGGGATTGAATAAGGATCGCTAGTGATGGAAACAAACTTTTTAATATCCAATTTAGAAGAACAGTAGGGAAATGAGTAAACCAACTAACATAAATTAGACATTTGGGAGATGTGGTTCCTATAGAGAAACTGGAGACTAATCGCCTCGATTGAGAGTTTGATTGAAGTGAATGATTAGAATCGTTCTCGAGTGCTCAAGAACATTTGGTAGGGCACGATAATAATTCTAGGGTTGAGAAATGAGGAGTAGTTAAAGGCGAGGATATAGCCACATGAGTCGGTCGGTGGCTATCTATATTTGTGTATAATTAACCGATTGGACAATCAAGGATGATACCTTGAGTCTATCTTAGCAAGTACAGTGCCTTGTCTTTCCAAAATAAGTAAAGACAAGAACAACCAAGGTTTCAAAGACGGTGTTATATGTTGAGTACGAATTGCGGGGTTCATAGGCGGCAAAAATAATTCAAAAGAGAATTGCCAAGGCTGTCGCGGATGAGACTCTAAGACAAGTTTACTATGTCTCCATCCACGTAGAATAATATGTGATAAGCAAACCAAAGTGCAATAGGTTGATCAGACCATCATGCACCGGTTCTGATTAGACAATATGTTAGTGGGTGCAACCAATAAAATATGTCATGATCAAGCTTTGATAATGAAATAAGCTTGCAAAACTGAAGCCACATTAGCAGCATGAGATAGTCAAAATATGAGCAAGGAAGGTACTGATGAAGGAATTTTAAATAGTCCAAGATCTTTTAAAATCATGGCTCGCCTAAAGTTTGGGCCTATACTGTTGTCCTAGTGTTTCTTCATCTATGGCTGGGTAGACTTGATAAGGTAGGGTCCTCTGAATTTATAGTCTAAATGAACTTACCAATGTGGTTCATGAGGAAAAAGGTTTGCTAGGTGGTGAGGTATTCTACCCAACTTACAAGAGTTAAACTAGTAGTGTGATAGGACAACGGGTCAAGCAATCAAAGTAAAGCACAAGGTTAGCATTTAGGGAATTAAGTAGAACAAAATCACATATCGGTCGAAAGAATTGAGTTGAGATGGAATCCCTATCTGTAGTCAAAAATATATCGGTATCATGGTAAAGATTATAGTTTGGCCACTTTGATTAAAAGGTCATATCATGAAAATTGTGTACAAGGAGACGTGTTTTAGTGAGACATTATATATCTACATGAAAGTGGACTTGTCTAGGTCTTACACATGAAATTTGTTGGAAGAAAAGTCTAGTGTCGTGCTCAAAATATACAAGTCACGGTAGGGGACGCCAGAAGATCAAAAATAGAAAGTAGGAGTTCAACGAGATGATAATTAATGCACAAAATAAAGAAGATCAAGTTAAAGCATGAGATAAAATTAACGAAAGAATCCAGTAAAAATACTAAGTTAGGGGCACAGTTCTAGAGAGAAGATAGTATCATAAATGAATACAGTTAAGGAACAATTAAATTATTATTCAAATTGCAACTGGTTAGAAGCTCGCAATTAAAAGATCTAGAATTGAAGGTAAGTCGAGTAAGTCAAGGTGGAAATACAGTCACATAGCTGGGTAGATGACTAACAACACTTGTGTATATACTACTATCATGGTCATGAGTGACATGGCAATTTGTGTGGAATACACAGTAGGGTTATCTTGGTGCCTAACATTTAAAATTTCAACTCGAGTTTTCTCCAAAAAGTTTCAAAAATAAACTTTCAAAAATAAACCACCAAAATTTTGTATTCACTCCAAGCCGTTCAAATGACAAAATTTAAATCACTTTCATAAATCTCAAAGCAAAATTTTATCACGTTACTATTAACCTTTTCCAAAACTAACATTTAAATTCAACTATTTAACTCAAGAATTCATAATTTACGAATCCATAAAAAATTTGCAATCAATAAAAAATTTAACACTCAAGATTTTTCAAATAACTCATAATAAAACTCTTAGCATATTAAAAACAATTTCAAAAATTAAGCTCAATGCTTTCATAAATTTTAACTTCTATTCAGGCTAAGTTATTCCAACAAAATCACAAATGGTAACTTCCTTTAATCAATCAAAATAACTTTCCATCACATCCTTCGAAATTCTCTAAAAACAATTTTAATATTTGCAATCCCTCATTAAACTAAATTTTCAAATAATCTTATCAGTCAAATATTTTTTTTACCAAAAATCTAATAGATTTGTAAGTCCTCAATCATAGGACACAATTTAAAATAAAGAAAAATTCCCCAAAAATTGTTTTCATAACTTTCAAATATTTAAACCAAAAATTCGCCATCATTACTTCCACTTAAAATTCAAAAGTTACTAAACACAAAATTGCAAGTTGTATGATTCAAATTTAAATAATTTATACTGTCACATTTAAAATCTAAGATCATTTTCGATCCAATTTTATAACTGTTCAATTATGTATAACTATAATCCAATAAATCATAAACATCAAAACTCGAAAACCAAAAAATTTTATATTTGTTCAAAGATGTATATCTATCACCCAAAACTCATAAATATCATAACTCGAAAAGCAAATCACTTTTATACTGGTGCAAGGATGTACAACTATAACTCAATAAACCATAAATATCAAATCTCAAAAAGCCAATCAATTTCTTAAATCAAGTATAAAATTCTATAAATCCTCTAGTGTTTACTATTTAGAAATCTCAAGGTAAAAACCTTCCTTGGTAGTATCCTACTTTACAAATTACTAATCATTAAATCACACCCCTTTTTTTTTTTTTTTTTTTAAAGAAGCCCTTTTAGAGACCTGAATGTATTCCAATTGCCAATATAACCATTCTAACCATGTGTTTGACCTATGAGCATATACTAGTATAGTCATCTTCCTAGTTGATACTAAGCACAAAAATAAGAATCAACGGTAGAAAGGAATCAAGCAAGATGAAGTTCAAGGAGGTCGAACAAGAGTTCGAAATTTGAAGCCAAGGGAAGAGGTCAAGCTGTATGGATGAGATTCCTAGATTCTAATCCTATGTTGCAGGCTCACATCGGTACAATTACGTAACCGAAGTGACAAACTGGACCTGCATGGGCCACCACAAAAACATGTAACGCCCCAGTCCCAAAATACGTATGACTAGGTACATCGACATGCCAGCTGTATACATACGAAGTATACTCCAATATATGGAAACTTTGTATGAATACATAAGCTGTAAAATGCAGTAGAACCAAAATAACTAAATCTCATCCACAATAAAAGAATCAATAGATATCAATACTGGATTGTAATTTGTACAAAAGTTGGGCGGAGACAAAGTCCACTACCAACTATCTCAAATAAAATATATAAGAAGGAATAGACGAAATAACATGACGAGCCAAGTGCAATCATCTTCGAAAGGATGGAGAAGATCACGACCCGACTAGAACACCTGCGAAAGATAAGAGCACACACCTGGCAGGATAACCAGGTCCTCAGAGGGACGTAACAAGATACACAAAGAACATGCCATAATAAACTGAATACATAATATGTCACAAACCAAAATAAGTGACAAGACAACAACAAGGTAATCTAACCATACTATTGTGTTCATGCAGTTAAGAACAAACCTCCAACGCATGGGTATCTGGCTCAGTAGCAGTAAATCAGGCATGGTCCCATCAGGATACCAGAAACCTCAAAGCATAACATTCATCGGATGTCAGAGGCCAGCAGTATCAGTAATAGGAAAGTGCATACGGACCCATACGTTAAGGAACTGTTCTTCCCACCCAATGTCTAACTGAGTCACATCCATGTCTCATATACCTCTACTAACTGCTAAGTCTCCTAACATGCCTCTATTAGCAGTTAGCCCTAACGCATGCGCATGGGGGATCAGCCCACACACAAGAACCTCTACAAGCTACTCATCTCACACATCCTCGTGGTACAACAGTGTCAAGATATATGCGATACACTACAGACGGTAGTCTCTTAACTCTAAGTCCATATGCAGTCAAAGGATAATAACAAAGTATATCTAATATCACTGAGCAGACAGTAAATCAAGAACAGTAAGAACTGGAAATAACTGAACAGTGATATGTAATAAAATGCAAACTAAATATAAACAGTATAATGGCAAGGTATCTTGCCTGAGGGTGGTGCGAGAAGCAGCAAAAAATCCATCAATCAGAATCGTCAACCCGAAAGTCAAAATCCACAAGGAGCTCCGGATGCTGAAACAAACATCACGAACGAGTTTGGAATAAAAGATATACCTAGGAAACGCCTGTCCAAAAGTCAAATTCTGGAACAGGGGCAAAATCGTAATTTCGGGTCAAAACGATGTCCGCCGTTGGACCCGCTTTGCACCGAAATGCGTGCCAATATCTATGGTCTCTAAAGTCGTCAAACTACATGTCTACGAATTTGTTTTGATGAGACGAACCCAACGGTATGTCCAATTTTGGATTCCGGTGGACTGTGCACAAAATCATCCGTTGAGTGGGATTATGGACCCGCCAAAATAGCGTCCCGATCAACGGTCTCAGAATCGGACCAAACTTGGCACACTGGACCAGAAAAATATTTCGAGTCCAATGGCGCAAGTTTCGTCGCAATTTGATAAGTGTGCACAAAATAATTGGAAAAATCCGAAAAGCCCGATACGTAAAAATTCGACGGATACGGACCAAATTCGTCGCGCACACGCAACCAATTTGAATTCCGTCAATTCTCGCACGTCCACAAATTCGATACGGACCTTTTGGTACTTTCAGTTTACGACGGGGTCACCCGGTTTGTCGGGACGTACCTCGTACGGGGTTATTAAGGTTTATAAAAATAAAATTTTGGAACTTTTAATTAAATTAAACATGAAATTTATTTCAGAATAATTTAAAACTATTTGAAGAGGATGACAGAGGGTCATGTGGGTTTTCTACACGAATTGACGGATCTAAAAACGGATAAAAATTGGAGACGAAATCGATTGGGAATGTGGGATACCTTGGTGTGGGAATCTGTTTGTTGTTGTGGGTGTCGCCATAGTGACCGTGAGGCGGTGCTGCAACGGCGGAACACGCTTGCCGAGGAGAGGGGAGGAGGATGGAGGAGAGAAGAAATTTGGTTTGTGGAGGTGGCAGCCGTGTTTGTAGTTGGCTGCTGTTGTTGTTGGTATATATATAAGTCATATGTATATATATATAAAATATATATATTAGGGTCTGCTGCATTGTGCTGCTCCTATTTCGTAAAAGGGGCGCACACCTATTCCTTTGCTGCACGCATGGGTGGTCGGTCCCACCCCCATTGGGCCGGCCACTCCTTTTCCTTTTTTTTTTTTTTTTTTACTTTATATTAAATCTTTTCTTATCTAAACTTCTCCACCACTTATATATATTTATATATATATATATATATTAAGTATATATGCATTGGCATAAGATAAGATGGCATACATGAAGCTGCTGCTGGCGTTGGTGGTGGGGGTCGGCCCCACCACTGCTTGTTTTTTTTTTTTTTTAAACAATACTTATATATATATATATATATATATGTATATATCCAAAAATAGACCAAAAAATATATTTAAAATCTAAATGTTATTTAAAAGTCAACTATTCATAAATTTAATATATTTGAGCATATCTACATATATATATATATATATATATATATATATATATATATATATATATATATATAAATTCAATCAATCTTAAAATAATACTAACCTCTCAATAAATATATATAGGCACCATATATATAAAAATTCAAATAACAATTCAATGTTATCTACTCCAAATATTAAATATATATAGATATCCATACATATATACCATAAATATATATAAAATTTAAATAACAATTCAACTGTTATCTACTCCAAATATTTAATATATTTAAACATATCTATATATATATATAACTTCAATCAACTTAAAAATAATACTAACCTCTCAATAAACATATTTATTAAATGTTCACAAAATAATTTTAATATTAATAAATAATAAAAATTGCTCCAATGGGTGAATTGTACCACACAATCCTTATTCGGGCCCAGAAAAATGTACAATTTTGTAAAATATTAATTAAATAATAAAATACCAATAATTGCACAAATAATTAAATAATTTGAAATTGTACATGAAGTTATAAAATAATTTAGAAATTATTTGTACATATATAAAATATGCCTACAAGGCCACAGTTGGTCACACTACATGCTTACATGGGATTGGGTTCGGTCCGGGCCCTAGCGCGAGTTCGTTTGGTCTAACCGGGTCAAAAATTATTAAATAAAATAATAGTTAAATAAAATACTTGAAATGAGTCATTACGCAACTCGGCCTGGTTTTCCTAATTCGGACTGAACTATGGCTAGGCCTCCCACGACATGGCTAATATACTGGTCAAAGCACACTGCTACATCTTTCGTGTCAAAATTCATGGTCGTCTTGTGTTCCAAAATTCAACGATGGCTAAGGTCATTTCTAATGAATTAAATAATAAAACATCATAATTTGCATAAATTAAATTTGAACTCTAATAAAACAATAATAAATAATTTTTAAAAAATAGGGGTTTTACAAAAACCAACCCTCTAAATTAATTTCCTATGCATATTAGTTAGTTTTAAATCCATAGGATCCACCCCCATGCATGTACCCCATTTAGATTCAAATTTGAGGCCATTTGGAGCTTTCTTAAGGATTTTAGATACGTGTCTTGTGTCCTACTTGATAGATCCCAAATTAGGAAACCCCATGTGTATGTATGTATGATAATAGTTTAAATATATATTTAAATTCAGTTTTAGAATGGTTAGAGAGTGGATTGATCTTAGTTATGATGGTTAGAATGAGTTTTATTTGGATACCTATGTTGGTATCCAAGTATCTTGGCCTACATGTGTTTCTTTTGTCCAAAATAAGTCAAATTCGTCATAATATTCATCTACATTTTTATTAACCAAAGCAACTTGGAAATGTCATAACTTTTAGCTTAGAACTCCGATTAATCTCCTTTTTTTTAAAAGAACCGTATCGAAGTTAGATTTCCAAATATATATTTTAATAAGCCAAATTTGTTCTGGAACTTTCTATAAAACTATTTGAGTGTCAGCTGTCTGAAAGTCAAATGCATTTTCTGTGTTTTCGCGATTCGGGGAGCTTCCGGACACGAAAATGCGATCCGTTTGAAATTTCGGAAAGATAATACAAAGGGTTACAACATACTTTAATCCTAGAATTTAGTGAAGGCCCGATTAGTAGAGTATTGGTTTTAAGTAGAAGAGTGACTATACGCATTTTGTGTAACCTCTGAGCCTATGTAGTATGTATATTAAATGAATGTAGAATATGTAATGCATGATATGTCAGATGAATGAAATGATATATATATGATATATATATCCTCTTTACAAATATGTATATATATGGTTGAATGCAAGCATGTAGGAATGCAATCAATATAATATATGTAAGCAATGCATGAATGCATGAATGAAAGAATAATATACAATGTATGCATAAAAGTATATAATGAATGCTAGATATGAATGCAAGGTATACATGTAATGATAGATATGAATACATAATGTATAAATAATGTAATGCAATATATAATGATAGCATGTATAGTAATGTAGAATATATGATGTAAGCATGTATATGTCCACTGTTTTCTCTTTTCTTTACATTTTTTCTTTTCTTCTCTTTCCATTTCAGTTTCCCCCCTTTTTTCCTCTTCTATTTTTACATGTTGTATACAATGTATATAATATATAGACGCATGTAAGTATGTAATATGCATGAATGATATGTATGTAATGAAAATAAGTATATATATGCAACTTAATGATATGTGAATGAATATAATGCATGAACTGACGTATGCATGTATATGGGATATGAATGAATGATATATATATGTGTTAAGGTAATGTATGTATTCACATATATTTTGAGTTGAATATATGAGTTTGTATGCATAAATTATATGTATGCATGTATGCATGAATGGATGTAATATAATATAGAGTATGCATATGAATATAATGTATGCAAGTATATAATGTATTCAAATATGTATGTATGCATCTATGTATGTATGTATAGGTGCATGAATGAATGCAAGTATATATATATGATATGTATGTAGACATGTATGTAATGTATGTATGTATACATGATATGTATATATGCATGTATGCAATGTAAGTATGTATGTATGCATTTCTATAAACTGATTTAACCTATAACCTTTTACACAGATGCAAAATAAAAATAAATATATAAATAAATATATATATATATATATATTTAAAATATATATATATATATATATATATATATATATATATATATATATATATATATAGGAAAGCTATATACATAGATATATATAGGAAAGCTATATATATAGGCACATACACACACACAAACCCTCCCCCCCCACACACACACACATATATATATATATGTGTGTGTGTGTGTGTGTGTGTGTGTGTGTGTGTGTGTGTGTGTGTGTGTGGGTTTGTGTGTGTGTATGTGCCTATATATATAGCTTTCCTATATATATCTATGTATATGAATAAGTGAATGTGAATAATATAAATACTTTATATGACTAAGTTTGTGTGCCTTGTTAGCTTATGGTTTAGTTTTGTGCTTGGTTTAGCAAGTGACTTAGGCTACGAGTTAGTAGCTATCTTGGATACTTGATTTTCATAGACTTAGTTTGTTTAGACCTAGAATTGACTAACCTAGACTAGTTGACCAAACCTTAGCTAGTTTGACCACAGCTGACTAGAGTTGACCTAGTTTGACTTTATAGTTGACCAGAGTTGACTTTGACCTAAATTGACTTAGACTCATGTAGATTGCATTATAATTTCAATTACCATATAAATTGAATTCTTTATAACCTGTGTTGCTATAACTAGGACTCTGTGACTCCAGTTGGCCATCTTTTCATATCAGCTATTCAGGGTATCAGGCGAGTACATTCTCTGACCGTTTCATACTTGCTAGAACTTATATTCTTGCTCTAGTTTACTTTACTTGATGCTGTCACGTTGGTAACACGGATTGGTACTATATAGATCTTTTTATAAGATGTTATCCCCATCGGGAGCATCGGATACTTCATGTCATGTGTGTTTCACTTACATCATGTATCTCTATGCTTTTACTATTCATGTATCCTCTAGTGAATCATGTATCCTCATATTCACAGAGCCCTCATGAATCAATTTTACGTGCTCTCGTTAATGAGGTAGTGAAATTATGAATCTTAACATAACTTGTCTCGATCCTTGTGTATTGATTGGGGATGTGGGAGTAGAAATAGTCATGTGAAATATTCCAAAGTACTATAGTCAGGAATCAACTCTCTAGTATGGCCATGAATCATTTTCAGTTGTTCACATGTCTATCTTGTACTCTAAATCACTAGTCACTGATAGTTCTCTACTTATAGTAGATACTTCTGAAGAACCAATAGGCAACTCTAGAGGGGGGGTGAATAGAGTTTATGACAATAATGTTCAATTAAAAAATTAAACTCTTTCACCAACAGAAAATAATCAGAGTAAATACAGAAATAGTAAAGAGCAAGAAAGCATACGCAAACACAACCGATTTTAACCTGGTTTCCCTCGTGGAGGACTAGTCCAGGCCTGAGAACTCTAGCTCAGGATTAAATCTACTATTTGTGAAATAGTAGTTACATCCCGTGCCTTTTCTTTAGAAGAGCACGTCAACTTCTTACAGAGATCGCAGTGGCGATGCTTAGAATTTTCCAAGCGACTTCTTGAACTCTTGTACAAACTCCTAACTGAAAAGTACTGAGCACTTTGAGGCTTAGGGAGCTTGTGGCTAGTAGATGAGAAGGGTATGGCTTGTATAAGGCTTTAGAGAGAAGAGAAGAGAAGATTGGATGAATGAAAATGAAAGAATTCATGGTCTATTTATAGGATAATATACAGGCAGAATTCGGCCAGAATTTTGGTTGGAATATTCAAAAATTTGGCCGTTGGACAACTTGCATCCAGCCAACCCTAAAAATTAGGGTCCTGGAATTTAGGAGGTAGAGTTCGGCCCGAACTCTGTGTGGAGGCAGAGTTCGGCCCGAACTCTGTCTCCAGAGCACAGAATAGGTCCAATGGACCAATGGGCTATTTGGATGTTTAGTGGGGCTTTTGGTTTGAGGTATAGGTATAGTCTAAGTCTCAAAATGCACAGCACAGCTCAGTTTACATAAGTCTAGACTCAAATAAAGTGTAAAATACAGACTCAAACTGAGAAGTATTACATGTGCGAGCTGTCGTCTGGCTTGTACCGAATTCAGTCTGCATGTGTCGTATTAAAATATTACAAGTATCTTGTTGTCAATTGTATCAATATATGGTTGACTGTAATTTTGTGTCAACAATCTCCCCCATATTGATAATTGACAAAATGATATTTGTATATTCAATATTCATACCTGGAAAAAAATAGTAGCGTAGCTCCCCCGTAATAAGTGTAGAGCTTAGTAATAGCTCCCCCGTAAACATTGCCTGTTGTCCTGATAACAATATTCTTTTCCAAAAGCACAGATACACAAAACCAGATATAATATAAATATATCAAAATATTTCTCCCCCTTTTGTCAGATATTAAACAACCAGAATAATGAATGGCAAGCACACCAAAAATAATAATGAAAAACTGCATAATAAAATGTCTCCAAGAGTCACATAATGAGTTCTAGTACAACCAAAGTGCAGAAATAAAAATAACTACATCAACTAAAAAAATAGAAAAGCATAAACTACGATCCTCAGCAGCAGCAACAAAGAGAAATCCATATCCATCATCGAGCTCGTGAAGGCCCACCGTCGTCAGATGGATCAGTGAATGAACGACGAGGGTCCACGAAGGCCGCATCCGAATCCAGGTACCGGATAACCCAAGGGTCATCGATACGGTATCCATCGTGAGCAGGGTCCCGCTCTATGGGAATAGGCATAGAAGGATGCCGGGACATAGAGTACCGAATATCGTGCAGTGAGTTGCTAATGGCACTCATCTGCAAGGTAGTCCAATAGTCAAGCTGAGTCCAGCGATCATCCTCTAAGGTGAACCGATCGCGGAGCATAGTCTGGAGTGACTCAAGAGTAGCAGGAGGAGGAGGAGGATCCTGTCCAAGAGGAGGGGCACCGGGCTCATCGTCAGAGTGCTCGGACACAACAGGTGAACCAACTACTACCTGAAGCCGCCGTGCCTTAGAGAGGAAGGCAGGGGCAGGTAGGAACTGACACTCATCAAGAGGTACACAAAAAACACGAAAGAGCATAGGAAGATAAAGAGCATAAACCAAGGATCTTGGTTTCTTCCTAGCGTTAATCATCCAGTCCATCATGGTACGTAGAAGATTAAAAGGAACTTGAAAATGGAGGTGATACAAAACAGAGATTTCAAAGTATGTAACCTCATTGGTCGATCCTACTTTGGGCAGAATCGTGTTAAAGACGATCCGATGAAGTTCATAAAAGTAAGGATTGAGAAACTTGGCGAGAAGCTTACGAGGACGTGTGTTAGGGGTACACAAGTCGTCCTTAAAGCTTTCTAGGGATGACCCATCGGAAAATAGAAACTTTCGAGCTTCAACAAGTTTTTCCCATGAGTTTGGCTCCAGGAGTTCAAGGTGTTCGGCCAAGTCGAAATCATCGAAAAAAATATCAATACCCGCAACCCGTAAAAATATATGTGTATCATTGTGAGTAAGGTTGCAGTAGAACATTTGTATGGCATTGAGATATATAACCGAATTGGTAGTGACAAGTTCATCAAGACAAAGATCATGAAAAAGTAAATCATATTGAGAAAATATAGTGAAATTTATAGGGTGATCCGCATACACTGGACGTGACCAAAAATCACTAAACCATTCATTGGAAGCATCAAGTGACACGAAAATCCGGTCATCATACGTGTTGGGGTCGAGTGGACGAGGTGGGTTGAACAACGGGTGAATGGGTTGTTGATTGGGTTGTTCAACGGGTGGTTCAACACGAGGAGGAGCATTCGAAGAGGACGCACCCTCGGTTCGAAGTCTCTTCTCCCTATTGAACAACTTGGGAGCCATAAAATAATAAAAAAAAATTGAGGAATTGTACTACTAAAATCTGTTAGAATAGCGACGTATATTAGCGACGGCGGAAAAAGCAGTCGCTGATAATTGCCTATAGCGACTCCTAGTGCTACACGTCGCTGACCGTCGCTACGTAGCGACGTTCAGCGACGTAGTATTTGTTACATCGCTGACGGGCGACATTTTGCGACGGACGTACTTTTTACGTCGCTGTAGTGTGACGTTTTGTGCCGTATATTTTATACGTCGCTGACTTATTTCATATAGGGTTCCTAGCCCGATCGAAGTCACAAATTTTTCACCCAAATTTTTTCTTCCCGTCTCTTCCCTCTCCTTCCGGCGAACCCTCCCCTCCGGCGACCCCTCCCTCCGGCGATACCCTCCCCTTCTCCCTCCGGCGCCCCCGCTCGCCCGCTGACCCCTCCCTCCGGCGACCAGCCTCCCTCCTCTGACGAAGTCTCCTTCCTCGCCACCTTCCTCCTCCGACGAAGCCACCCTCCTCGCCGCCTCCATTCTCCGATGAAGCCACCCTCCTCAGGTAAACCCTAACCCTAGCCCTAGCTACCTAGACACAGACACGGACACGAGAACCCTAACCCTAGCTGGGGTGGTCTTGCTGTCGAGGGGGGAGAGAAGTGTGGGGGTGGGTGCAGGGGGGTGGAGGGGGTCTTACTGTTGAGGGTTGAAGGGAGGGGTGGGGGTACCCGGGGGTGGGGGGGACTTGCTGTCGATGGGGGCAGGGTTGGGGTGGGTACAGGGGTAGGAGGAGGAGGGGCAGGGGAGGGGGGTTTTGCTGTCGAGGGGGGTAGGGGGAAGGGGCAGGGGTGGGTGGGTACAGGGGTAGGTGGGAGGGGGGAAGGGGTAGGTGGGTGCAGGGGGGACAGGGGAGGGGGGTCTTGCTGTCGAAGGGGCTAGGGGGAGGGGGAAAGGGGTAGGTGGGTACAGGGGTAGGGGGAGGGGGGCAGGGTACAGGACCCTAACCCTATTTCGGACATGACTCTGTGACACCGGACACATGACACACACACAATACATATATATACCTATATATATAAATACACATATCTATATATATACATGTATATATACTCACACACTTACATACACACACAAATACATATATAAATATATATGTATACAATGTATATACACACAAATATACATATATATACAATCAAAAATTTATTTGAAATTCATTTTAAGAATCTGAAATGTTGACGATGTATATATACCATTGTTTTGCCTTTTAGTTGCAGGAATATGAGAGTTATTAGATGTTAAAGTAGGATATTAATTTATTAGTTATGATAGAGAGTTTGAGATCGATAGTTCATGTGAATGTTAGGTAGTAGTGTACAGTTCATGATTAGTATTGTTTAGATATTAGTTTCAGTTAAAGGATTAGTTTAGATTTAGGATATTAGTTTATGTTAGAAGAAACTGCCTTCAACTGCATCGTAGCTGCAGGAATATGAGAGTTATTAGATGTTAAAGTAGGATATTAATTTATTAGTTAGGATAGAGATTTATTAGTTATTTTTATAAACCGTGATATGTTAAATGCCTGCAGCTGCATCGTAGCTCAGGGATATGACTGAGAGGGTGACATGGTTGTCACATTAAGGGTCTTTGAGGAGGTGACATGTTGTGAACAGATATATCCTTATAGTTCTCCTACTTAATATTAAAGAAAATCCGTAGGAGAACTATATATAAGGATATATCTTTTCGCAATATGTCATCTTGTCAAAGATCCTTAATGTACCAACCATGTTACCGCGGTATTGGTATTGGGATACCAATAGCGATAAGGTAAAGGGTACCAATAGCGATAAGGTAAAGGGTACCAACTTAAGGTATTGGTATTGGGATACCAATAGCGATAAGGTAAAGGGTACCTTGGAAGGTAATGACTAGAAATAGGATATTTGACTTAGATTTGACCTTGTTTGACCAAGGTTGACTATTTTGACTGAAAGTCAAAGTAGAGTCAACATCTAACCTAGATTGGACTAAGAGTTGACAAAGTCAACTGTAGGTCAACCCTTGACCTACTTTGACTTTGCTTGACCTTGTTTGACTTTGTTTGACTTAGTATAACCTAGTTTAACCTAGATTGCATATCATTGTTATTAGTAACTGTCCGCTACTAATGTGTGTCCCATAATAAGACATAATATACGAATTTGTGCCTGTTGGATAATGTGTGTCCATCTTTGCAAAATTATTTCCAAATGGATATGAATTACTACTTGCGGAATCGTTTATGGATGTACAATCGTCGTCCTGATGATATGTGTGGTGTGCGGGATGAATACGTTACGGGAGTAGAGCAGTTCCTGCAGTTTGCTAAGGCGTTCCCTCAGTACATGGACGGCACCAAAATTAAGTGTCCGTGTGTGAAATATCATAACGTGAAATATAATCCAGAAGTGGAAGTGACATATCATTTGTACTCGAGGGGTTTCACGCCTAATTACTATCAGTGGACCGCACACGAAGAACTTGTGTCTTTAGCATCAGAGCCGGAGCCTTATGTTGAGCCGTATATGCATGCGGGACCTAATTTTGTTTCAAATAATCATGCATACGACGACGGGTGCGTGAACATGATTTTCGACGCGGCGGGGCCTAGTTTCGTTCATGATGCACCTGAGGAGGCACCGAACGCCGATGCTGCAAAGTTCATGGAGTTGCTGGAGAATGCAAGGACTCCATTGTATCCTGGTTGTGAGGATCATTCACCGTTAGAGGTGGTTACAAGACCGTTGAGCATTAAGTCAAATTTTAACATGTCGCAAGAATGCTACAATCGAGTGTTGGAGTTGATTATAGAGATATTGCCGGCGGGTGCTAAGTTGCCTAAAGACTTCTACCGGTCTAAGAGGATGGTGAGATCGCTCTGGATGGGATACGAGAAAATCGATTCTTGTCACAATGGGTGCATACTGTACTACAAAGACGACAAGAACGCAGATGTGTGCAGATTTTGTGGTGCTGATCGCTATAAGACAACCAGTACAGGAAGGTCTACCGGTGCAAGAAGACCGACCGATTCAATGCACTACTTGCCTTTAACGCCACGGTTACAAAGATTATTTATGGTGAAAGAGACGGCCGAAAATATGAGTTGGCACATGCGAGAACAGATTGAAGGAGTGTTGGATCACCCATCCGATGGAGAAGCGTGGAAGCACTTTGATCGAGTGTATCCTAATTTTGCTTCAAATCTGCGTAATGTCAGGTTGGGGCTATCTTCTGACGGTTTTACTCCTTTTGGTCTTTCGGGATCCCAGTATTCGTGCTGGCCTGTGATTGTCACTCCGTATAACCTACCACCTTGGATGTGCATGAAGACCTAGTACATATTTCTAACCGTTATAATTTCTGGTCCGAACAATCCCAAGAGGAACATTGATGTGTACTTACAACCTTTGATAGATGAGTTGAATCAGTTATGGGAAGTAGGCGCTAACACGTACGATGTTTCCAGGAAGCAGAATTTTCAGATGAAGGCAACCCTTATGTGGACCATCAACGACTTTCCGGCCTATGGAATATTATCTGGATGGAGCACTCATGGCCATCTCTCATATCCGTCTTGCATGGACCATAGTATGGCTTTCCGCTTGAAACACGAAGGAAAATCATGCTTCTTTGATTGTCATCGACAATTTCTGCCAAATGATCATCCGTTCAGAAGGAACAGGAATGCATTTTGTGCCGGCGTTATAGAGAAGGGTGATCCACCGCCAAGGTGGTGCGGAGCCACGATATGGGAGGAGGTTAAAGATTTTCCAAGTGCTATCGAAGATCCTACAGCTGGGTATAAGTGCGATGGATTTGGTAGAGATCATAACTGGACAAAGAGGAGCATATTCTGGGATCTGCCATACTGGAGTACCAATCTGATCAGATATAATCTTGATGTCATGCATATTAAAAAGAATGTGTTTGATAACATAATTAATACTGTGATGGACGTAAAGGAAAAAATAAAAGACAATCCCAAGGCCAGGTTGGACTTAGAAGAAATATGCAAACGCCCTGCGTTGCATTTGATAGAGCAGAATGGAAAACAGTTCCTGCCGAAGTCAATTTTCTCGCTGGATAAGGAGGATAAAGTGAGACTTTGTCGGTGGATCCAGGGCCTAAAATTTCCAGACGGATATGTGTCAAATCTGAGAAGATGTGTCGATCCGAAGGAAAACAAATTGACGGGCATGAAGAGCCACGACTGTCACATATTCATGGAGAGGTTAATTTTGACTGCATTTTGGGAATTCTTACCGCAGGCAGTTTAGGATCCATTGACGGAGCTTAGCATATTCTTCAGGGATCTTTGTTCTAAGAAATTGCTCGTTGATCGTCTAGAAAAGCAAGAGAAGGACATTGCGGTAACACTATGCAAGCTAGAGAGGATGTGTTCTCCTGGATTTTTCGACTCTATGGAGCATTTGCCGATTCATCTATCCTATGAGGCACGTGTTGGTGGACCCGTCGAATATCGATGGATGTACCCGTTCGAGCGATATTTGAATCACCTAAAAAGAAAGTGAAAAATAAGGCATGGGTTGAGGGTTCTATTTGTGAAGCCTATGTTCTCGAGGAGATTACAAACTTTTGTTCGATGTATTTCAAGCCTCATATTGCAACTAATAGAACGAGAGATTCCAGAAACGACGACGGAGATCATGAAAGTAATGATACAATACTGAAGGTATTCAATGCTCCAGAAAAGCCATCGGGTAAAATGAAGAAGAGATATCTGAACGATGATGAGCTAAGGGCTGCTCAGGTGTATGTATTACTCAACTGTGACGAGGAGAAAGTAGAGAAACTGGAAGGGTAAGTAATTAATACGTCTACATTATTTTAATAGTGTTGATTATTATACTATTACATTAATTACACGATGTTGTTTTCAGCATATTTAATGATGATGTGAGGTTAGGTAGGCCACACATAACAGAAGAAGAACTAGAACAAGAAATGAGGCATTATTTTTCATCATGGTTGAGTGTATATGTAAGACTTGAGAACTCTGTAATTACCTTTCTGTATATGCACTTGATTGAGAATGAGCTTAATTGCTTCTTTCGTGGTATTTAGGTCGATTGTCCATACGCAAGACTTGAGAATGAGTCTATTAGAACGCTAGCCAAGGGAACAATTTATGCTGCAAAAATATGGCCAAGCTACTGTGTTAATGGGTTTAGATTCAAGTCAACAACTTGCCCGATCAGAGACAACTTTGTGGATCTCGACTCCACCAAAAATAGCTGTTTGTGTATCAGATCTTCGAACTACAAAGATGTTGATGCGGGCAACAATTTCTATGGCGTGCTACGGGAGATCGTGGAGCTGACATATAGTTATAGAATAGAGCCTGCTAAGATTGTGTTATTCAGGTGTGATTGGTTCGATCCGATTGAAGGTCAAGGATGGAAAGTAGACAAGCACAGTCTTGTTGATATAACTATCGGCATCGATATCAAGCCTATGAACCATTTGTCCTATCAAGTCAGGCTCAGCTCATGTACTTCACAAGTTATCCTAAACGGGGAACAACAAGGTCGGACTGGTGGGCAGTATGCAAGACCAAAGCTAGAAATACATTTGAGGTTGACGATATAGCTTATCAAGAGGATGAACTACCTCTTGTAACAAATATTATAGAAGTGGACACGACGGAAGTTCCTCATTACATATCTAATTGTGTAGAAGAAGTAGAATTATCTGAAGAGGAAGATGCAGATGAAAGTGAAGATGTAGAGGAGGAAGAAGAAGAAGAAGAAGAAGAAGAAGAAGAAGAAGTAGATGAGCTAAACGAACTAGATGAATTTTCAGAAGAGAATTAAATCTGTACGTTTATTTTATCATCATATTTGACACTTTAGTGACACTTCTATCATATAAATCTATGACACTTCAATGACACTTTATTGACACTTTTATCTGTGACTATAATATTTTTCAAAAATCTGTGATGACTATCATATAAATATGTTTTTTTATTTTATTGTCATATGTTATTATCAGGTATGACTAGACCATCTGGACGACGCGGAGGATTTTATATTAGGCAGTCCTGTCAGCCTCGGGATGGGGATGGAGATTCCGTACCCTCATCCTCATCTCCGAGTACGCCATTGTACCGTTCTGTTCCCGGTCCATTACCGGGACAGGGCAGTTCCAGCAGGTTGGCGACTCCTCGCTCGTCGTCTAGCCTTCCAGATATCGCGTCTAGCATCCCTGATCCTCCGTCTAGCATTCCTTCTATCGACGGCTCTATGGGAGGAGCCGACGCCGAGCATATGGAGGACGACGATCAGACTGATCCTGCCTGGGCAGGAGGTAAAAGTGACCCTCCATGCGCTTCCCCGGGCGAGACGCATATGAAGATTTGGACGGACGGGCCTACGAAGTAAGTTAATTAATTAATATATATTTATTAAATAATTATATGTACATATATATTCATGAAAATTATTATTGTATAGATATTGGCCTTCTGCAGTACAGAGACAGCTGGGGGTATTTCTGAGGCAGAACTATGGTGGGCCTTGGATTAACTACTCAGATGCTCCCGCAGATAGGAATGCCTTTTGGTTCGCCCACTTCAAGGTAAATTTTTTTTTATTTTTAAATTTTAATAATCATTTGTGTATATTATACGACTTTTCTATTTTACTTCTTGTAGAGGACCTATTTCTATCCACCACACCGGGCGGCGAAGATCGAGGGCCAATTTTCTGCCGTCGCAGCCAAGCTCATCCGTGATGCGATCCACGACCAGAAGTCTCGTGATCGCTCTGGACAGCCGATCCATGGTTGGATCACCCCAGAGCAGTGGGCTACGATGAAGGCTAGATTCAGCGAGCCCAAGTACCAGGAGCGGTCTGACAAGGCCATGGTGGTGCGGTCGAGCGCCGGTAAGTGGTGTGGTGGCTCCATTTCGATGACGGAGCATTTTCGTCGTCTGGTACCTTTCCTATGATGAATATTAATTTATATATAGTTCGATAGAATGTTTAATACTAAGAATAGATAATATATTTTAACAGGTAAAAAAGTGTGAGGACCCGAACATGGTGACCGTCTTCCTGGTCACCCATCGGAGGGCTGGGGAGTTCATTGACGAGAGGGCGACACAGGCATATGTACGTTCTATTCTTTATATTAATTTACTATAATTTAGAAAATATGAAAATAGATATCAATATAGACTTTAGCAAACACTTACACGTTAGAAAACATGTTCTAGGCCGAGTTTGTTCGGCTACAAGAGGAGGCGGTTGCTGCTGCTAGTGTGCCAGCAGAGGGAGGGGCTGGTACTTCCTTCCAGCCGCCTACAGCTCAATCGCCGGACGACCTCTGGATGACCGCCGTTGGCGGTCTTCAGAAGGGTACGTACTACGGTACGGGATCCTACGGCGCGTATTTGGCTTCGGAGTCATCCCGGGCCCCTTCTGTCAGTGTACAGTCTCCGGTTTCGCAGGCGTCGTCACGAGCTCAGGATATTCGTCGTCAGATCGAGGAGCTGCGTCACGAGTTGCAGTAGCAGATTTCTGATGCGGTCGAGCGACGATCCGACCCTCCGATCGTCACCGGACGATTTGATGCGGTCGAGCGCAGTATACAGGAGCTGATGAGTCTGCAGCAGGCTACAGCTGCCAGCTTGCACATGCTCACCGAGTCTACGCAGCACACAGAGCGTAGACAGGTCGAGCTAGAGGGATCGCAGAGGATCATGTCTGCCTCACTCACTCAGGTATCGGCTTCGCTTGAGGCGAGTACTGAGAGGGTGGTGAGTACCCTTGCTGTTTATGGTGAGCGATTGCGAGAGCTGGAGCAGATACGTCCTTCCAGTCCATCGATGGCGCCGACTCCAGACATTGCACTGCCTCCTACTGCCCCTACGGTGCAGCTCATACAGGAGCAGTATGAGTACATGCTATCCCAGATGCACGACAGGTGTCCTCAGTGATCCAGTAGATTTTTTATTATCTTTGTATTTATTGGCCCTATGGGCCCATTCACCGTTCTGTACACTGATTTTGAATATTATTTGACTTTGTTGGACATGTATGTTTGTTGGACATGTATGTTGGTAATATTTAATTTGTTGGTATTTTCATTAAGTACATGTATGATATTTAGTTGTAGACTGTTATGATGGGAGACTGTTATTCATCTATTAGTTATAGACTGTTATGAAGGAAGACCGTTAATTATGATAATATCTGCGACGGGGATGACAAATATACCTATGTTGGGTTATAAACGATGATCTGATATACAAAGGAGGTACTGTCCAAATTTTAAAAAAATATAATATGTATTTTTGTGATGATGTGTGTCTGTGTTTACAGTGAATGTGAAATGCAGCATTTGGAACCATCGACAGTTTCGATTACTGTTGTATGTTTTATCTTGGATAGAAAGAGCAACAGTTCAGGGTGTACTTCTGAGAGCTTCATTTTTACGTCCTTCACTTTCTCGGGACGTCGTAAAGGATCCCGAGAAGGTGAAGGACGTGAAGAGGAAGCTCTGAGAAGTGCACCCTAAACTGTTGCTCTTTCTATCCAAGATAAAACGTAGAACAGTAAGCGAAACTGTCGATGGTTCGAATACTGCACTTCACACACACTGTAAACACAGACACACAGCATAACTAAAATATAAATTATTTTTTTAATTTTTTCATAACATTTGCGACGTATAGCGAGGTTCTGCGACATTTTGTGACTTCCAGTACACGTCGCTATACGTCGCCAAATAGTGACGTAACGTCGCTATCCGTCGCTATACTGCTGACGTGTATATGACCACCTGAGAGCCGACGTCGCTAAAGTTGTCACTAGGCGTCACTAAAATGCTGACGTGGCTGCCATGCCATGTCATCATATGTAAAGTTGACGGGGTCGCTAAGTGGTCGCCCTACGTCGCTATACAGGCGACGTATGATGACGTCGCTATCTGTCGCTAATATTGCGACGTCTAGCGACACTAAACGTGACGTCGCAACTAGCGACGAATTGCGACAAAATTGTAATCTGCGACAAGCTTATAAGCGACATCCATTTTTCGTCGCTAAATACGTCGCTGATAGAAATTAGCGACGGATTTTTCTTTTTTAGCGACGTTCTCTGACGTCGCTAAAAGGGGTTATTTTAGTAGTATTGTAGATGGAGAGAAGTATGGAAATAAACCTCAATTTGATGATGAAAGATGAAGGAAAATGGTGAGAGAATCCTTCTCCTTGAGTTTTGAGAAGAATGATGCTCTAGGAAGGAAGAACTAGGGTTAGTGTTTGGAGAAAAATAGTTTGGAGAAGTTTGAAAGGTGGCAATGGAGGAGAGAGAAGAGGGGAACCCGGTTATTAGTGTAAGGGTTCGAATTATCGGAGCAAATATGGACCATTGGATCACAATCTGATCAGCGGCTGAGGCTGCTTTCGATTCTGGAACAGCCAGACCGAATTCGACCCGAACTCTGGGTAAGGCAGATTTCGGCCCGAATTCTGGTTTATGGTACCAGAACAGAAATCAGGCTAGAAAAAAATTTGATCAAATAAGAGAGAAAAAAAATAAGAGAGAAATATGATCAAAAAATAATAAGTGGATGCAAGACAGTGAGAGAAACCAAGTAAAAAAATATAACGCTGAATCAAAGTGAAGTTTGAAAGTTTAAATTAAAGCATGGGATAAATAAAAGTAGACCATGTAATAAACAAGGAAATATGCCACAATTCAATATTTTGAAGCTGCCATGGGGTAACTACAGGGGCCGGATCCCATCTAGCGGTAGTCCTGAGGACTAGTGCACCGTGTTGCTTAGGATTTTATGCCTTGTTGTCAGAATGACCCTTTCGGCTTGTACCCATAGCAAGTTCATCATAAAGAGTTAAGACATAATCGATATTTACGCGGGTTACTTTAATAAATAACAGCTTCATCCAAAATTCCTAGTTCACGACAAAGAAAATTAAAACGCTCTTCGGATAGAGGTTTGGTAAAGAAATCTGCTAGCTGATGATCGGTGTCAATAAATTCTAAGTTAATAGTGCCATTTTGCTGATGATCACGCAAAAAGTGGTGACGTATTTCAATGTGCTTCGTGCGTGAATGACATATGAGATTCTTAGTGAGATTTATAGCACTAGTATTGTCACAAAAAATAGGAATGTGCATAAAAGATAAATTATAGTCTTCAAGGGTTTGATTCATCAACAGAATTTGTGCACAACAACGACCAGCTGCAATATATTCAGCTTCTGTTGTGGATAGTGCGACAAAATTCTGCTTCTTGCTAAACCAAGAGACTAGAGCCTTTCCTAATAAATGACATGTGCCGCTCGTACTTTTACGGTCGATCTTGCATCCGACAAAATCAGCATCAGAGTAACCAATGAGGTCAAATGATGTTGATTTGGGATACCATAGGCCCACTGTAACCGAACCCTTAAGGTATCGAAAGATACGCTTAACAGCAGTCATGTGTGATTCCTTAGGATTAGCTTGATATTTAGCACACATGCAAACGCTAAACATAATATCAGGGCGACTAGCAATTAAATAAAGTAGATTGCCTATCATACCTCGATACTTACGTTGATCCACAGGTTTGCCGCTTTCACCTGGTTCTAGTTTAGTTGTAGTAGCCATTGGAGTGCTGATTGGTTTGACATTATCAAGGTCGAATTTCTTCAGCATGTCCTTTGTATACTTTGACTGACAGATGAAAGTTCTATTTGACATTTATTTGACTTGCAGTCCAAGAAAGTAATTGAGCTCCCCCATCATGTTCATTTCAAACTCGGTCTGCATACACTTGGCAAAATCTTGACAGAGGGTTTCATCCGTAGAACCAAATATAATATCATCCACGTAAATTTGTACTAAGAGAATAGTGTCTTTGAAAGATTTTATAAAAGGTGTAGTGTCAACTTTCGCTTTTGAGAAACCTTTTTCAAGCAAGAAATTACTTAGCCGTTCATACCAAGCTCTAGGGGCTTGTTTGAGGCCATATAGCGATTTCTTGAGCTTGAAAACATGGTCGAAAAATTTATGATTTTCAAAGCCAGGGGGTTGTTTTACAAAAACTTCCTCCTTAATAAATCTATTCAAGAAAGCACTTTTAACATCCATTTGAAACAATTTGAAATTTTGAAAGTTAGCAAATGCGTAAAGCATTCGAATGGATTCTAATCTCGCAATAGGAGCATACGTCTCATCGTAGTCGATACCTTCCTCTTGGTTGTATTCTTGAGCTACTAGACGAGCTTTGTTGCGTGTAACTGAACCATCTTCATTTACTTTGTTTCGAAAAACCCATTTAGTACCAATAATCGAGTGATTTACCGGCCTAGGAACAAGTTCCCAAACTTGGCTCCTCTCGAATTGGTTAAGTTCTTCTTGTATGGCAGAAATCCAAAATTCATCATTAAAAGCTTCTACAATATTTTTCGGCTCAATTTGTGAAATAAAGGCAGTACTAGCAATGGAGTCTCTTATTGATGATCTAGTACTTACTCCACGTGAAACATCACCTATAACCAAATTTTCTGGATGTGATGGCTTGAAAGAAAATTTCTTTGGCAACCTCTCCAGAGAATTGGTTTCAGTGGTTGTGTTCATTGGAGTAGAAGTTGATTGCTCAACATCATCATCAAGAGTAGCTGCTGCACTGTTATCCTCATCGAAAGTCACATTTGTAGACTCTTCACAATTAATGAGCGTTTGTTGAACACTCTATATCCCTTGCTCTTGGACGCATAGCCAAGAAATATACCATCCTCAGCTTTGGCATCAAATTTGCCTAAGTTGTCTTTGGTGTTAAGGATAAAATATCGACAACCAAAAACTCAAAAATATGAAACATTTAGAGTTCTTCCAAACCAAAGCTCATAGGGTGTTTTCTTCGTAATAGGACGAATAAGCACCCTATTTAAAATATGGCACACTGTACTGACAGCTTCAGTCCAAAAATATTTCGGAAGAGAGAATTTATTTAACATGACTCCAGCCATATCGCCAAGAGTCCTATTCTTCCGCTCCACAACACCATTTTGTTGAGGAGTTATTGGACAAGAAAACTCATGATTAAAACCATTTAAATCACAAAACTTTTCAAAAACACTATTTTCGAATTCGCCTCCATGATTACTTCATATTCGAGTAATCATGTAGCCTTTTTCGTTTTGAACCTTTTTAGCAAATATTTTGAAAACAGAAATGGCATCACTTTTATTTGTAAGAAAGAAAACCCAAGTAAATCTAGACAAGTAATCAACTATAACAAAAGCGTATAGTTTTCCCCCAAGACTGGCTACTCTACTAGGGCCAAATAAATCCATACGAAGTAATTGCAATGGTCTAGTAGTACTTAGAGAGTTTATGGAATGAAATGAGACTTGGTTGCCTTATTCAATTCACATTCGGCACATACCGTGTCCTTCTTGAATGTGGTGTCGGGCAAGCCTCTGACTAGCTTCTTGGTCGATAGTCTGGATATAGTATCCATATTGGCATGACCAAGACGCTGGTGCCACAATAATCTTTCATCCTTGTGAGCATAGAGACATCCTTCCCTCTTCTTCGATAGTGATACGAAAAGATTTACGTCTTCCGTCATATGTCATGAGCATCCACTATCGAGAATCCACTTACTCTTATTTGAGGAGGGAAGGTCCACCTACATCAAGAGTAGATGTGACCTTTGGTAACCAAGTTCTTGAGGGTCCTAAAAAGTTAGTTTTCGGCAACCATGCATATATGTTTCTATCTACTAATCTCCTAACTCTACATTGTGGTGAAATATGTCCATGTAGTCCACAATAAGTACAAATAACATTCCTATTTATGTTAGAAGCATGTTGATGATGTCTATATGTAGAGTGGTATGGAGTAGCATGGTGACGATGTCTATATGTAGCATAGTAAGAGTGGTGTGGAACATGATGATGTTTATATCTATAAGCAGTATGATGGTGATTTTGTTTATATGCAACATAGTGATGATTGTATCTATGTGTAGCATGGTGATTCTGTGTCATATGAGAATTATTTCTACGTGCATGTGGTTTGTGTGCTTTATGAAAGTGGGTGTACATATAAGCATGATTACGTGCTGCATGTGGATGACGTGGTTGACTAGTATGAGTAGTGTCATACTTTGTGTGTGTCTCATGTGATGGGGTTTGAGGTTGAGCAACCTGTTTTCCTAATCTAGTCTCTAATTTCTTAGAGACAGCCTGCAGTTCATTAATCTTAGTATTCAAACCATAAATCTTAGTGATAGAGATCTTGTGTCTATTCTTTTCTTCAGCAATCTCAGTATTGAGTGTTGTGATCTCTTATGTTTGCTTTTCTATACGTGCTTCGGCATCATGTAGGCTTAATTTAAGCTTAGACACCTCATTTGTGACTTCCGTGGGTGAAGTGTCTCTACTATTATCAAGCAATGAAGAGAGTCTTTGAATCTCGACTTCATAACTTTTGATCTTTTCCTTGGCGTGTTTATATTTACCAATGACTTTTTTGTGGTCATTGAGTAAATCATTGAATGCATCGCCAAGTTCATCAAACGTAAAATCATCGAGAGTTTCGCTAGTTACCTTGTCGGATTTAGCCATTAGGCAAACATTGGCGGTGTCTTGAGGAGAGTCCTTTTCTTCCTCGGAGTCACTAGCTTCGCTTTTATGCCAAATGCTTGTGTTGGCATATTTCTTTGAGGAAGCTTTCTTGTATGGTTTCTCATATCGGTTGCTCTTCTTTGTGTATGGTTTCTCATATCGGAAGCTTTCTTGTGTGGTTCCTACTTTCTTCTTTCTTGTAGGCTTAATTAAACTCTTTCACCAACAGAAAATAATCAGAGTAAATGCGGAAATAGTAAAGAGCAAGAAAGCATACGCAAACACAGCCGATTTTAACCTGGTTTCCCTCGTGGAGGACTAGTCTAGGCCTGAGAACTCTAGCTCAGGATTAAATATATTTTTTGTGAAATAGTAGTTACACCCCGTGCCTTTTCTTCAGAAGAGCACGTCAACTTCTTACAGAGATCGCAGTGGCGATGCTTGGAATTTTCCAAGCGACTTCACGAACTCTTGCACAAACTCCTAACTGAAAAGTACTGAGCACTTTGAGGCTTAGGGAGCTTGTGGCTAGTAGATGAGAAGGGTATGGCTTGTATAAGGCTTTAGAGAGAATAGAAGAGAAGATTGGATGAATGAAAATGAAAGAACTTATGGCCTATTTATAGGATAATATACAGGCAGAATTCGGCCAGAATTCTGGTTGGAATATTCAAAAATTTGGCCGTTGGACAACTTGCATCCAGCCAACCCTAAAAATTAGGGTCCTGGATTTTAGGAGACAGAGTTCAGCCCGAACTCTGTGTGGAGGCAGAGTTCGGCCCGAACTCTGTCTCCAAAGCACAGAATAGGTCCAATGGGCCAATAGGCTATTTGGATGTTTGGTGGAGCTTTTGGTTTGAGGTATAGGTATAGTCTAAGTCTCAAAATGCTCAGCACAGCTCAGTTTACATAAGTCTAGACTCAAATAAAGTATAAAATACAGACTCAAACTGTGAAGTATTGTATGTGCGAGCTGTCGTCTGGCTTGTACCAAATTTAGTCTGCATGTGTCGTATTGAAATATTACAAGTATCATGTTGTCAATTGTATCAATATATGGTTGACTATGATTTTGTGTCAACAACTTCCATTACAGTTATCTTTTTTACTTCATGTACATTCCTTCAGTTATTCATGTATCTTACTCTATTGTATGCTTTATATTTTTTGACATGATATGAACTGCGTGAGATGTATTGTGCTCGTTCCTGTCCTGATTGGACCTGTTGAAAATATTACAGGTAATATAGAGATTCACAGCTAGCCTAGAGGACCAGTAGAGCTTGGAGTAAATTGCTAGTTTATGGTTTAGTTTTTTCTGTTGGAACTTGTATTGAAATAAGTAGAGATTTGAGTTGTATTTGAGATTGTTTGAGATATTATATTTTAGAAGTTTATTTAAGTTGTTGCTTTGAGTTTAGTATAGATTTCTGTGTTATCCTATCGTGCTTAGACTCTGATTGAGTTATATCATATCTTATACTTGTCCTCCATTCGGGGTTGAGGTTATGACTGTAGCGCCCCGCTTTCGATAGGCGACGGAACTTCATAATATGCTAGTGCCGAGTAAGGTCGGCCGGGAACTTAGATGGCCGTCTGACTCGATCGCTAAGCTTAGTAAACAATAACGCCTTGCGGCATCGATTCAAATCGATTTGGACGGAAGTTACGAGAATCGATCCAACTAATGGAACGACTTCTGTTGGAATAAGTCCTAGATGTAGCGGGTTACGTCTCGGCGAGTGAGCTCTCTATAAGAGTCCCTTCGACGGGACCAGACCGCTGTATATTTTTCTTGGAGCTTTGCCGATGGGCTTCATGAAGTGCTTTCGCGTCGTTTTCATGGATGCAATTACAATTTCAATGCAAGGGAAAAAGAAAGAATTCTAACAAAGCATTGGTGCCATTGCAGGAGCTCGCATAACTAAGGATTGACGTTGTGTAGCGCTTGGACGATCGACACGAAGCAAAGTAATCGGTGGGTGATTCGACCCTTCTTTTCTACTCTGTCCCGCAAACTTATTCCTTGCTTCGAATTCATTCAAATCGAACGATGCCAAGTTAATTGCATGCCAATCCACTAAGTCAAGAACTCGGGAAAAACGTATTGATTTTGAGTAATCTACTCTGAAAAATACAAGTTTCTCACATAAACAGAAAAGTTCAAGGTTCTAGTAAAAAGATAGACTATTTCACGTGCTGTAAAATAATGTAAAACGTCGATCATGGGTTATGATGCCTCGGACAATTTGGTGCCCACGGGACGCTAAATCGGTGTACGGCTTTGGGAAAAATGAATCATTGCATGAGTTACGAGAAATGATAATGCCGTTCGATACTATCCGTGCTATACGAAACTGGTTGCATATATTAAACTGTTCGCACATAGGCATGGTCATGGATAGCTTGTGCACAAGTTCGTTTTCCTCGAAACGGTATCCGGGGCATCGGAACCGATTCGTCCTAGGAGGAATAATTTATCGTGCTTCGGCGCGAGGCATGCGGGACCTTCAGTAAGGTTTACAACCTAGGCTGAAAGCGTAGCGTCGCATGCCAACTTCGATTAAGTCCCTAGTGGTACGTAGCACCAATGACCGCATATAAGATAGTTGCATGCTCACCTATTGTCTTATGCAGGGTAAATATTATCGCTGTTTTTATGCAGGGACGAGCACGGCCGTGGTAAGAAATATGATAAACTGCGATGTTATACTGTATGTTTTATTACTCAAAGACGGCTATCGAATATGAACTGAATTCATTTAGTTCTAATAGAAAGACAACTCTAAAGAATGCCTACCCTAAAAATCAGAGTCGGTTTAGACGAGTTGGTTCGTCTTGTCCACTTAGCAAGTGTGCTAATCCCCTCCCCCAATTTCTCCAGGTGCGGCGGGCACTCCAACCTAAAACGAAGCTAAAGTGCGGAGAGACGTTTTGAAGCTCTTCCTATGCTGAAGTATTTTGAAGCCAATTCAAGTCGACGGCTTATGTATAAAGGGGCGAATGTATGGGACGACAAGCGTAGTTCAGGCAACTTGTCGAATGTATTTTCTTTCTGTTTTCAAACAATATAGCCGCAATGGCATCCAATGTAATTACAACTTGCACTTCGTTGCAAGCTTTGAATGAAAAGCATTTCTATCTTCCTATACTGCGTCTTAAATTCTGATATGATTTGTGAAGTTTCAACTTGGCGTATTTATATCAAATGCAACGTAACGTTCTGCCTTGTACGAGTGCAATTCCAGACTCGTACGACATCACGCCTTAGCGAGGACGATCGAATCGGCAAAATTAACATCGGGGACGAACGTTGCCGACTCGGGGCGTGACAAATTGGTATCAAAGCTCAGTTATGTTTCCTCGGATTTTCA
This sequence comes from Iris pallida, assembly GCA_029216955.1. Taxonomy (NCBI): domain Eukaryota; kingdom Viridiplantae; phylum Streptophyta; class Magnoliopsida; order Asparagales; family Iridaceae; genus Iris; species Iris pallida. Next base: position 3,810,043 of record JANAVB010033616.1, read on the forward strand.
AAATATGTTTCATTGTTGGAATGTCCGTTGCGATGGCTCGATTGAAAGCTTGTCGGCATGCTGTGTGAAATGAAAGTTCCATACAGGTAAGCCCGTAAATATTTTTGAAAAATACTAACGGGTTTACACTGTTTGTAGGAATGACTAAGCGAGATAAGAAAATCGCCGGCACAACAACACAAACCGTTGATAGTATGTCGAGCACAAAAAGCACTGGCCCTAGCGAGACGACTATAGAGAAGATGCTACAGTTGATGGAACTGCAGCAGCAACAGCTTCAGACACAAGTCAAAGCCCAACTTGAGGCGCAACAGAAACAGATGAATGCCCTGACTCAGATAGTGAGCAGAATGGCGGGCAATACCAAGACGACGGACGAAGCGCCCAAGGAAACGCAAGGTGATCAAGAAGAAGACGAGGAGGAAGAAGTCTTCCCGCAAATAATGAACTCTTCTTCCATATTCAAGGTGAAGGAGTTTTGCAAAATAAACCCGCCAAAGTTCAATGGCCGAGCAGAGCCCGACGTGATAGTAGGATGGCTCGCAGAGATGGAGGACTTCTTCGATCTCCTCTGCATCGAAGGGTCCTAGAGGGTGGCCTGTGCGGTGCTGTAGTTACAACTAAGAGCATATGACTGGTGGGCGGCGAAGAAATAAGAGATCTGTGAAACTGATTCCAACAAAAAGATTTCTTGGGAAATGTTCAAGACAGCCTTCCTTGAACAGTACGTTCCTCGTGCCATCCGTCGACAGAAGGGGGATGAGTTCATGATGTTGAGGCAGGGCAATATGAGTGTTGAAGATTATGATGCAAGCTTCTCGAAACTTATAAAATTTGCCGGCGCCTTCCTGCCCAACAAATAAGAATGGTGCGAGCATTTTCAGCAAGGCCTCAACGACGAACTGCGTAGGGACGTCATGAACCAACGATGCCAAACTTATCGTGAATCCTATGAAGCCGCACTTGATAGTGAGCGAATCTTTGGCCGTATGTCACAAAGGGCTGTGCCTGTTGTTCGCAACAACTTCAACAAGTGTCCTAATGACGATGGAGGATCGGGAGTACAAAAGCGCCCAAACACGTCTGAGAATCGTGGTCACTTTGCCGCAGTAAATTGCAACAGATGCGGTAAGCGTGGGCACCGAGCACCCGATTGTAGACTGAGAACATGCTTCAAGTGTGGCGAGCTAGTCCACCTTAGTCAATATTGTCAGCGGGGAAGCCGAATCAACCCAACCCACCAAGGAACACTCCGAATCCATATAAAGCGCCTATACTACAAGGCGCAAATGCGGTGCCTGTGACCCCGCAGAATCAACGCCATGGAGCTCAAGGCCGAGTTTATGCCTTAACTTGGGACGAGGCATACGCGTCCGATACGGTTGTAACAGGTATATTACTCTACAAAGATATACCTGCTCGAGTCCTATTCGATTCGGGTGCGATGCATAGCTTTATATATGTTGATTATGCGAAAGAAAATAAAATGATCATGCAATCACTAGATATAAATATTAGCGTTAGCACTCCGTCGGGAGTCGATATGCCTGTGAACTTTATCTGTAGGGATGGCCACATTTACGTTGGGGGAAGATATCTATCCTTGGATGCCGTCGTGCTAGACATCAAAGATTACGACAAAATCCTGGGCATGGATTGGTTGGGCGCTTGTCGTGCAACGATCGAGTGCGCGGAGAAGAGAGTGGTGTTTTGCCTTCCTGGCGAGACAGAGTTCTCATATTCGTGCGGTACGACCTCGAAGACGGCGATGATGGTATCGGCAATCTCGGCAAGGCGTTGCTACGTTACGACTGTGCGGGATACTTGGCATCAGTTCGAGACACGCGGACGGATAATACAAACACAATGCAGAATGATGTTGTGGCAGATTTTCCTGACGTTTTTCCTGACGAGATGCCCGGGATGCTGCCGGATCGAGAAATTGAATTCAGCATCGACACCTTTCTGGATACACGGCCGATATCAAAGGCGCCTTACCGAATGGCTCCAGCAGAACTGAAGGAGCTGAAGGTGCAATTACAAGAGTTGCTAGACCACAGATTTATTCGCCCTAGCGTCTCTCTGTGGGGAGCTCCCGTACTGTTCGTGAAGAAGAAGGATGGGTCGTTGCGGCTATGCATCGACTATCGGGAACTCAACAAGGCGACCGCGCAAAACAAATATCCTTTGCCGTGAATCGACGACTTGTTTGACCAACTGCAAGGTGCGGCAATATTTTCAAAAATTGATCTTCGTTCAGGCTATCATCAATTGAAGATCAAGTCCGACGATATATCGAAGTCTGCCTTCCGTACTCGATATGGTCATTACGAATTCCTCGTCATGCCGTTCGGTTTGACGAATGCCCCAGCCGCATTCATGGATCTGATGAACTGAGTCTTCCGACCTCAAATAGATAAATTTGTAGTCGTATTCATCAACGATATCCTTGTCTACTCAAAGAATCGTGAAGAACATGCGAAATATTTGAAGACGGTACTGCAGATTCTGCGTGAAAACAAATTATATGCCAAGCAGAGTAAGTGCGAGTTCTGGATGAGTAGCGTGACATTCCTCGGGCACGTAATCTCTGCCGAAGGTGTCGCGGTGGACCCAAAGAAGATTGATGCGGTGGTGGATTGAAAATGACCTGCCTCGGCTAGCGATATTCAGAGTTTCCTGGGCTTAGCGGGCTACTATCGTAGGTTTGTGCGAAGCTTTTCAAAACTAGCATCGCCTCTGACTCGCCTTACCCAGAAGGGGGTAGTATTGGAATGGAGCGACGACTGTGAATCCAGCTTTCTAGAGTTGAAGCAACGGCTCGTCTCAGCTCCAATCCTTGCACTTCCAGATGGTCCAGAAGGCTTTCAGATATTCAGTGACGCATCGGGAACTGGCCTCGGGTGCGTACTCATGCAGAGAGACAAAGTCATCTCCTACGCTTCACGGCAGTCGAAGCAGCACGAGAAAAACTACCCGACGCACGACCTAGAATTGGCGGCGATCGTCTTTGCGTTGAAGTTATGGCGACACTACCTCTATGGTGTGGCATGCAGAATCTACACAAATCACAAAAGCCTGAAATACTTATTTACGCAACGGGAACTCAAACTACGGCAATGACGTTGGCTCGAACTTATAAAAGATTACGAGCTAACGATCGAGTATACACCAGACAAGGGAAACGTGGTGGCCGACGCACTCAGCAGAATGTTTATGGGAACACTGGCCATAAGCAAGGAGATACAGCGAGACCTTGAAGCGATGGGTATCGAACTCAGAATTGAGTATCGACACCTGCACCTAGCTCAGCTGAAGTTAGGATCGAGCCTGCTTAGCAAGATAAAGACCGCACAGGAGGACGGCTCATTCCTGAAGAAAATGTGCGAGCTGATTTCAACGGGAAGCGACTGACTTTGCGGAAGACAGAGACGGGACGATGCGACTAAAGGGAAGGCTTTGCGTTCCTGAAACTGCCGAACTCAAAAAAGAAATTCTGACGGAAGCACATTATGCGAAGTACTCGTTACATCCTGGAAGCACCAAGATGTACAAGGACTTGCGCACAAACTTTTGGTGGCACGGCATGATGAAAGACGTGGCTACGTTCGTATCGTAATGTATGGCGTGTCAGCAGGTGAAGACGGAACACCAACGGCCAGGCGGCAAGCTGCAGAACAACGCGATTCCCGAGTAGAAGTGGGACAATATCTCGATGGATTTTATTGTAGGATTTCCGAAGATGCCGCGGAGGAATGACGCGATTTGGGTCATTGTTGATAGATTGACCAAGTCGGCTCACTTCATCGCAATTAAAGTAGGATGGAGCGTCGATAGGTTAGCACAAATCTACGTCGATGAGATTGTTCGACTGCACGGGGTACCGACCTCTATAATTTTGGACAGAGACGGGCGATTCCTATCGCGTTTCTGGACGAGCCTCCAAGCGGCGATGGGGACCAAACTGAACTTTAGTTCGTCATACCATCCCCAAATAGACGGTCAGACAGAGTGGGTCAATCAGATCTTAGAAGATATGTTGCGTCTATGTGCGATCGACCTAAAGACTAGTTGGGATACGCATTTGCCGCTTGCGGAGTTTGCGTATAACAATAGTTATCAGTCGAGCATTCAGATGGCTTCATACGAAGCGCTCTACGGGAGGAAGTGCCGTTCGCCGATATACTGTGATGAAGTCGGAGAGCGACAAGTGCTTGGACCGAAACTGGTGGAGCAGACCGTCGAAAAGGTCTGCTTGATTCGAGATAGACTCCGTATCACGCAAAGTCGACAAAAGAGCTACGCAGATATTCATCGACGACCACTAGAGTTCTTGGTCGGGGACCATGTGTTTCTGAAAGTAATGCCCATGCGCGGTGTGATGCTGTTCGGCGTTAAGGGCAAGTTGAGCCCGAGATTTGTAGGCCCCTTCGAGATCATTGAGCGAGTTGCGACGGTTGCTTATCGGATCGTACTACCTCCTAACTTAGCTGATGTGCACGATGTTTTCTACGTTTCACAACTTTGAAAATACGTGCACGATCCAAGTCATGTGGTTAGCTTCGATCAGTTGGAGCTACGTACTGACTTGTCTTACTCGGAGGAGCCTATTCAAATTTTAGACCGCAAGGAGAAAGTGCTACGCAATCGGTCGATGTCCATGGTACGCGTGCTTTGGCGGAACCATTCAGTCGAGGAATCGACGTGGGAGATGGAGGCGGAGATGAAAGAGAAGTTCCCCGCGTTGTTTGTCTAAATTAAGGTCAGACCTTTGTTCTTAAGTTTCGGGACGAAACTTTTTCTTAGTGGTATACTATGTAGCACCCCGCTTTCGATAGGCGACGGAACTTCATAATATGCTAGTGCCGAGTCAGATCGGCCGAAAACTTAGATGGCCGCCTGACTCGATCGCTAAGCTTGGTAAACGATAACGCCTTGCGGCATCGATTCAAATCGATTTGGACCGAAGTTACGCGAATCGATCCAACTAATGGAACGACTTCTGTTGGAATAAGTCCTAGATGCAGCGGGCTGCGTCTCGGCGAGTGAGCTCTCTATAAGAGGCCCTTCGACAGGACCGGACCGCTGTATGGTTTTTTTGGAGCTTTGCCGCTGGGCTTGATGAAGTGCTTTCGCGTCGTTTTCATGGATGCAATTACAATTTCGATGCAAGGGAAAAAGAAGGAATTCTAAAAAAGCGTTGGTGCCATTGCAGGAGCTCGCGTAACTAAGGATTGACGTTGCATAGCGCTTGGACGATCGGCATGAAGCAAAGTAATCGGTGGATGATTCGACCCTTCTTTTCTACTCTGTCCCGCAAACTTATTCCTTGCTTCGAATTCATTCAAATCGAACGATGCTAAGTTAATTGCATGCCAATCCACTAAGTCAAGAACTCGGGAAGAACGTATTGATTTTGAGTAATCTACTCTGAAAAATACAAGTTTCTCACATAAACATAAAAGTTTAAGGTTCTAGTAAAAAGATAGACTATTTCACGTGCTGCAAAATAATGTGAAACGTCGATCATGGGTTATGATGCCTAGGACAATTTGGTGCCCACGGGACGCTAAATCGGTGTACGGCTTTGGGGAAAATGAATCGTTGCATGAGTTGCGAGAAATGATAATGCCGTCCGATACTATCCGTGCTATACAAAACTGGTTGCATATATTAAACTGTTCGTACATAGGCATGGTCATGGACAGCTTGTGCACAAGTTCATTTTCCTCGAAACGGTATCCGGGGCATTGGAACCGATTCATCCTAGGGGGAATAATTTATCGTGCTTCGGTGCGAGGCATGCAGGACCTTCAGTAAGGCTTGCAACCTAGGCTGAAAGGGTAGCGTCGCATGCCAACTTCGATTAAGTCCCTAGTGGTGCGTAGCACCAATGACCGTATATAAGATAGTTGCATGCTCACCTATTGTCTTATGCAAGGTAAATATTATCTCTGTTTTCATGCAGGGACGAGCACGGCCGTGGTAAGAAATGTGATAAACTGCGACGTTATACTGTATGCTTTATTACTCAAAGACAGCTATCGAATATGAACTAAATTCATTTAGTTCTAATAGAAAGACAACTCTAAAGCATGCCTACCCTAATAATCAGAGTCGGTTTAGACGAGTTGGTTTGTCTCGTCCACTTAGCAAGTGTGCTAATCCCCTCCCCCAATTTCCCCAGGTGCGGCGGGCGCTCTAACCTAAAACGAAGCTGAAGTACGGAGAGGCATTTTGAAGCTCTTCCTATGCTGAAGTATTTTGAAGCCAATTCAAGTCGTCGGCTTATGTATAAAGGGGAAAATGTATGGGACGGAAAGCGTAGTTCAGGCAACTTGTCGAATGTATTTTCTTTCTGTTTTCAATCAGTGTAGCCGTAACGGCATCCATTATAATTACGACTTGCACTTCGTTGCAAGCTATGAATGAAAAGCATTTCTATCTTCCTATACTGCGTCTTAAATTCTGATATGATTTATGAAGTTTCAACTTGGCGTATTTATATCAAATGCAACGTAACATTCTGCCTTGTACGAGTGAAATTCCAGATTCGTACGGCATCACACCTTAGCGAGGACGATCGAATCGGCAAAATTAACATCAGGGACGAACGTTGCCGACTCGGGGCGTGACAATGACATATACATTATATAATTGCGTAAGTTGTTGATTAGATAGTGACCTAGAACAACGTTCTACCACCGACACTGAGGCGTAGGCTAGACGTACCCACTTTTCGTGCCCGTACACTGGATGCGGGTCGTGACAATATCGTAACTCGAGCTATCGCATTTATCTCGATATGAAAAATCAAAATCAATAAGGATCCATTGAAATCAAATTCAATGACAAGAAGCAAGGGCGAACAGAAACAAAAGGAAAGGATTTCAAATTAATGTTTAAACAAGATTCTCAAGGGTTGTTCCAGGAATCTCTCAAAAAGTCATAACTGTGATTGAGCAACTTCTGTCATAACCTAGAATCTTCATCCTAATTGCAGGATCATAATTAGTACTCTAAGTCGAGCACCATTACGAAATCGTATTAGTTGCGACTCTGGCCTACGTGGGCCACTATGAAAAACGTGTCACGACCCGTACCCTGTTTAAGGGCACGAGAACGTGGGTATGTCCAGCCTATGCCGCAGTGTCGGCGGTAGAACGCAATATAGGTCAACTAGAAATATAACATCTAGACACAAAGTATATAAACCTGTCATATTCATACGGAGGTATATAATCTCAACTTAATCATAAGACATCTAAGTAAGATAAGCACGAATATCATAAAGATATGATGGAAATAGATAAACTGAAATAGATGCATGTCACAGACAGAAGTTCAGAAATTAAGACATAACACAAGATCCCGAATATAAAGTATACTACAAGTCTCAAATATCCAACTGGAATGCAGTCCAGTCAACCTACTAGACTAGGTCACTACAGAAGGTACATCCTCTACGGGCACTGTCACCAAAGGTAGATCCTGGTCAAAGTCTCCGTCTGTGCCAAACCCATAGAAGGTCGAGCAGTCAGCATCTAAATCCTCTGTAAACATCAACGGAGTTATCCTATCAGGATATGAGCAAGTATAAACGCTAACAGCAGTTTCATGTGAATTGACAAATTCTATAAGAGACAATTATAATGGAATACAAGATAAAATATTAATATTGGAAATAAGCAGTATACGTAAAACTGGATATCATGTTAGGGTATGAAATACTGGAATATAAGCAGTACCGAAATATCTGATGTATAATGTAAACATAACGGTGCCTCGAGATATTAGAGCGTTATATGATCGTCTTGGGCAGGATCAGGCTGTTCCATTTGATTGACTATGAACAAAAAATACATGAAAATAGGATTAGGCCGGTCACAATGGAAAGCTATGAACAAGTAGTATCAAGTCAGGCTACACCCTACGTGCAGTGAGGGTGGAGCTATGAACAAGTAAACAAGTAGAATACAAAAGGGGTATTGATCACATAACCACTAATAACTCTCCATCCCCGAGTAGTATATAGATTCGGACATATCACGTCATGACATGGGATTCTCTAAGAGGGTAGCAAATCCTATTAGGAATCGTCGTCTATACAAGTACAAAAAACAAGATCGAACAATGTACCAATATACCATGGTAACCAAGGAATGACATCTCATGACAGGAACCGACGTATATTAGTTTGTGTACCATCGTGTCAGGAATCAAGTAAAATACTACAACATAATCGAATATAGTAGATATCAAGACAATAAAAAAACTATCAGAGAATATACTCGCTTGATATCCTGAGCAACTGATATGTATAGATGTCCAAACTGGAGTCACAGAGTCCTATTTAGAGCAGTAAAGGTTACAATGAGTTCATAATATAATAATTAAAGTGTACAATGCAATCTACATGATAATAGGCCTCTTTAGGTCAAAAGTCAACTCTTAGTCAAACTAAATCAACATATAGGGTTTGGTCAACTGTCTAGTCAAATATGTCAACTCTATCTAAGATAGTCATAATTCAAACCATAGACCCACATACTCCAGGATACCTGATAGTAATATATCATATACATATATATCATGCATGAATTCCCAACAAGCCACATATACTATGGCAACCCAAATCACACATATTATCTATAGATACTATCCACTTACCCTTAGCTCATATCTCAAATACCTTAACTATTAGTTAATATCTTAGTTCTAGGGTCAATACCTTGCGTAAACTAAATATTCTTGTCCATGCTAGTCAATATCTCGATTCTAGGTCTATACCTTGAAGGCATTAGGTATAATAGCTAATATTACCAAGTATCAATACATATATATTATATCTCTACTAGTTACCTACTATCTAGGATTAGTTTAACCAATTTATCCTTTATATATATATGGATGTACCCAATGCCTATTACATATTCTATTACCTTTACCTACCCATAACATATGCCAATATACCTTTTACCCATATATAAATATTTACCCTTTACCTATATTATATACATATATCCATATATCCTACTATAAACCCATATCGCTAACCATTTATCCATTACTATACCCTCATACATGTTTGTCTATGCTTACCTATGGTGTTTGGTTACTTCCTTACTCATATACTATATATATATCCACCCTACATGTTTGTCTATACTTACCTATGGTGCTTTGGGGACACGTATCGAACACTTGGTGGTCATAAATTCGATTTTCTCCAATTTGTATCAAAATAAAATGGGAAAAACCTTCAAATAGGAAGAAAAGAGCTTCAACTCCTCTCTAATGGTACCCTAATACAAATGGGGTCATAAATGAATGTAGTTACACTAATGAAATAAAATGGATGGGTTTAGAGAGCTCATACCAAAAGGGAGATGGATTCCCAATGTAAAATTTCTAGATCTAGATCTCCACCAAGCTTCAAGGCTCCAAATCCTTTCAATCCCTTCTTAGCTAACCAATAGAGGCTTCTCCTCTCTAAGGGGAAGATAATTAAACGAATTTGGCTCAATTTGAAGAAAATTTGGGTGTAGGAGCAATTTGGGGAAAAAGCTCCTAGATTAGGGCTTGAAATGAAAATGGAAAGAGGAAGAAGATGAAGTGGGGCTTTAATAGGAAGGTGGGCTGCCATATGGTGTTAAATTTAGGGTTTGGTTATCAGAAAAAGTCCACTATACCCCTCCCTTTAGTTATGACAAGTTAGGGATTGAACTCCCTTCCAAATTAGGTGTTTAGTCAAGTTTTCTAAGTAAATCTTCTAATCCAGCCAAAGACTAACTAAAGGTCATTTAGGCTAGTCCTAATCATCTAGTTGGATGGTCATAATAAGTTAGTTTAGGTCCTCTAGTATCACTAACCACTATTCTAGTCAAAAGCTAACCATTAATCATATTCAATAATAACACATATGCACTATTAGTTATTTAGATAATTAATAAAAATATAAATTCTAGTTTTAAAAACTAATTTGTCACTCAAGATATAATATAAAATTACACTAATAAAAATAATTAGGAAAAAGTAAAAAAATACCCCTGTTTTGGAAAAGTGGTGGTTACAATCATGGCAATGAAGACTGTAAGTAAAAATCTAGCGGAACTGGAGTAACATGATATAAGTCCAGACTGTACAATTTAAGTCGAGTGTAATCCCAGTGTGAGTCTAATACAATATGAGTCGAATGTGATTCCAATGTGAATCTAATACAATATGAGTCGAATGTGATTCCAATCAATGTTCTAGTAGGGTAGTTCGAATAAGGTGGTACTAATAATGACCCATGATGGTTCTAGTGATGTTTCTAGTCAATACTCCAAGTGTGTTTTAAAATACTGAGATATACATGAAAACGGCTAAGGGGTAAATCTGGCACATCATACACCTAGCCAAGTCTGGGATGGCTATTGTTCGAATATCGTTCACAGAGAGGTGGTTCAAATAATATGAATGTTTATATGTCTACTCAAGTATTTTTCCCACCCAACAATACAAGTGAATCCATAATTCGATACATAAATCGAGTACAAGTCCAACCAGCACATAAAGATGCTAATAAGTGGTTCGAATAGTAGAGGCTAGACGAGTAAAGTATGTGTGTCGCATACATGAATTCAGTAATACCAATCCGTGTTTGTAACAAGAATCAAATAGAGCTATCTAGAACTGAAATACAGTAATCGACAAGTAAATGAAAGAAGTATCAGAGAATGTACTCGCCTGATATCCAGAATGACTGATGAATATAGTTGTCCGAACTGGAGTCACAATGTCCTATTTAGAGCAAAACAGGTTATAATGTGTTC